>PVKV010005517.1:0-114100 GCA_004027835.1 Alouatta palliata | reverse complement strand
GAAAATGTGGCACATATACACCATGGAATATTATGCAGCCATCAAAAACGATGAGTTTGCATCCTTTGTAGGGACATGGATGAACCTGGAAGCCATCATTCTCAGCAAACTGACACAGGAACAGAAAACCAAACACCGCATATTCTCACTCATAGACGGGTGTTGAACAATGAGAACACATGGACACATGGAGGGGAGCATATCACACTGGGGGCTGTTGGGGGGAAAAAGGGGAGGGACAGCGGGGAGTGGGGAGTTGGGGAGGGATAGCATGGGGAGAAATAACAGATACAGATGATGGGGAGGAAGGCAGCAAATCACACTGCCATGTGTGTACCTATGTAACAATCTTGCATGTTCTTCACATGTACCCCCAAACCTAAAATGCAATAAAAAGTATATATTAAAAAAAAAAAAAAAAGGATAGACTTTGGTTTGTTAACAAAATGTATCAATTATGTTTCATTAATTGCAACAAATATCATACTAATATAATGAGAAACTGGGTGTTGGGAGCTCTCTGTATTATCTTTTCAATACTTTTGTAAATATAAAATTGTACTAAAATTAAAAGTTAATTAAAAGATAAACCAGCAAAATGTTTTAATTAGAAAACATGATTAATGTAAACACTTCATGGGTATGCTACAGAAATATTTTCTTAAATATGGAAGTAACATCCAAAAAGCAATTTTTGGCTCATATGCATTAAAGTCGTAAAACTACTCCCTTCATTTCCATGACATCGTTTCTCTTGTTTTTTTTTTTCTTTTTCTCTTATATCTGATTTTCTTTTCTTTTAAATCTCATTGACTCTTACGTATAGGTTGTTTGATGATCTACAAATCTTCAGCACATATACCAGTATAGTGCCCTGACCTCATTTCTAAATGTCCACAGGCACCCCTCTCCATTCATGAACCCAAAATCTGTTTTATGCTTCTAATCTTCCCCTACAGTGTTTAACAGCCAATCATTCTCCATGCATAACGAGTCAGAAGAGATCCCAAGACACCACAACACTTTGCTAATATTGAGACAAGAAACATGAAATACAATTATGTCATCAAAAAGTTCCTGACTGAAAGAAAAAAACAACTCAACTTTTTGGTTAAAACTTGAAGACAGTGACAACGTGTATTAAAATGCAGAGGTCTCTCAAGAAAAAACACTGAGGGCCAACTGAATCCCATTTTCATCATTCCTCACACCATAAAACATATTAAATTGTAAATTTATAACCTTCAGAAGAAGTCTGAAATACTCAATTGTGGGGGGAAAAAAAAAGCCCATTGCAGTTCTGACGTGTGGAGTCTATCCTTTACAAGTCCCATGTGAATCATAGAAATGGAATGTTAATGAGGCTTTAGAGTTAAAATCTTAAGTCTGTTTAAAAACCTAATTATTACATTAGCCTTTTAGAGCAAAGGTCTAAAATATAATGAATTTTGGTTTACAAGGAAAACTAGTATGATATAAAACTGAACAGAAATGCAGGGATAAACCCACAACCTCCAATGGTCCTCTTGAATAATTCCATACCTCTAATCTCACAAATATCACTGCCATTAAATGTAATGAGAGCAGATATCCAAAATGTGCACTGCCATGAGGGACTGTGGCCAAAGTGCAAAGTATGCCGTTTGTCTTGGAAATGTCCCACCTCTTGGTAAATTCTCTTAATCTTTGCCTAGGCATCCAGTACCCTCATGCTTCATGCTTCCCTCTGCTATCCCAGGCTCTCCTAACTCACTAAACACCCCCATTCCCTCCTCCTCCAGCAAGAGCTCTATGTTTTCAAACCAAATTTCCTGTCAGTTCCACTTTTCAATCAGAACTCCAATTTCCTCAGGCTGGCTGATTTTGGCAGTCACTAGGCAAAATCCTGATCTGATAATCTGATTAAATTAATTCAAAGTAAGTTGTAACTGGCTAATAGACTAAATTTTTGAGAGAAGCTGAATATTTGACAATCTAATTTGTAGAATACACAAAGGAGATATATTGAACTGGAAACCTGAGTGGCCTCTGTTAAATTTCTTCCATTACTTCCTTTTCTTCCTTCCTTTCTCTTTCCTTCCTTTCTTCCTCCTTCCTTTGTTCTTTCTCTTTTTTTGAACTCTGTTTTCTTTTCTTTCCTTTACCTCCCTCCCTCCCTTCTTTCCTTTCTTTTTTCTGTCCTTCCCTCCCTCCTTTCTTCTTTCCCTTCAGTTTTTCTAGACTCTCAAAATTCTCCTTTGCTAGTCACTTTTTAAAATCTGTAATGAGAAAAAAAAATTGACTAAGATTTAGGATTATCTTTTCTATTGCTTGTAATAATCTGTCACCAACTTAAATTGTGAACGGTGCATTTGGAAGTATCACAATGAGCTACGGCTTTTTTTTTTTTTTTTTAATTCAAACACTTAACTTGCCACAAATAGCAACTATTGATTAGAATGTCTTTCCCAGAAATGTTAGCCATCTTTTGTAAGTAATTACTGCTATTTACATCAGGACATCAATGGAAAGCACATCAATGGATATCATATATTCATTTTTACTAATTATTCCTTCAACATATTCATTAATAATAAATAATACCGTGACTTATGTCTTTCTATGAAATAATCAAAATAGTCTATCTATATTTCATGTTTTTCTGTGCCAGGTGCTGTTCTAAGTGCTTTGGGTACAAAATAATACATTTAATCATCAAAATGAAATTATAAATTGATAATTTTTATATACTTTCTTTCAACATATTTGGAAAGTAAGATTTGGAGAAGCTAAGAAACTTGCCAAAAATTACACAACAAATAAATTGTATTTAAAAGCCACTGCATGAGTCTATAAAAATATACATACGGTCTACTCCTCCAAGAATACATATGTATGCATGGTTCCTTTAAAAAAGTAAGTTATAAATGAGTACTGATACTATCTCAAGCTCAGTCTCTAGTAAAATGTATGAAATCCGAGAATGGGAGTTAGACTAAAGTTAAAAGATTGCCTTGCACAGAAAACATTTTTAGGGTATCTTGGATAAACCTGGAAGAAGGTGAATGGGGTATGCTAGCCAGGAGGATCAATAAGAAGTAGTGTTACTTTCAGGTCATTTCATCTAAGGCATAGGCGAGAGTGGAGTTACAGACTTCAATCAGGCTTTGCCAGGCTTGTGAATGACAGTCCTGGTGGCAAAATGGTGAACTGAACTGACTAGGTAAGGCAGACAGGAAGTAATGTCCCCACAAATCCTAACAGCAGGTGAAAGAGAAAATCATTTAACCTAATCACTGTGAAATAGGAAGAGGAAAATATAAGAGATTCTTATCAGAAAAAAACCTTTATGTAATCCCAGAATACAGTCTAATAATATAGTATAATATTATTTCATTTATTTATATTGAATACATTGGGACCTTCCAAAAGACATTGCTATGCTGAATTCCACCAAGTAGCAAGCTATGCAAAGGAAACATTTGAACACTTGTTCCATAAACATCATAGCAGACTGTTTGCAAAGATAATACCTTCTTGAGGTTTAAAACATCTAGTCATACAGAAGCATACAAAGCATAAAATAAAGATGCCTTCCTTTCCATAATGATGGTATTCTGTTCCCGATATAACTACTAAACAGTGTGTTTTCAGGAAATATACATTATATGAACAAATACATAATCACTTGTACTGGTTTTTTTTTGTAGTTTTTATGTATGTATGTATGTATGCACGTATGTATGTATGTATGTGTCGACCAGGCTGGAGTGCCGTGGTGCAGTCTTGGCTAACTGCAACCTCCAGCTCCTAAGTTCAAGTGATTAGAGACAGGGTTTCACCCTGTTGGCCAGGTTGGTCTTGAACTCCTGACCTCAAGTGATCTGCTCATCTCAGCCTCCCAAAGTGTTAGGATTACAGGCATGGGCAACTGTGCCCAGCCTATTTTTATTTTTAAAAATTTTATTTATTTATTTATTTATTTAAGACAGTGGTATCACTGTATTTCCCAGGCATGTCCTGAACTCCTAGGTTCAAGCTATCATCCTATCTCCGCCTCCCAAAGAGTTAGGATTACAGGTGTGAGCCACCACACCCAGCCCTCACTTGTAAAACAGATTAAATTATATTCCATAAACGTGACTTTAATTTGGTTGATATAGTTGGTCTCGTAAGAAAGGAAATCTTACTGCATATATTATGTTGATACACTTACTTGATTCACTTACATACTTAATATGATTTGTGTGTGTGTGTGTGTGTGTGTCATGTTTGTGTCACCTTTGTGTGTGCATAAACCTTCATGTAATTAGGGACCTAAGTTCTTCCTCATTATCACTCCTGTTTAACATTCTAAAAATTCAAGCTGTATCTGGTGTGTTTAATTATGGGAATATTTTATATTTGTTCTCTATTATCTGTCAGAAATAAGATACTGAGGACTTTAAAAAGTTACTTTATCCAATTCTTCTCATACATTTCACACTGCTGTACATTTGGGGGTGGGGGCAAAAAAGCAGATCTAAAGCCAAATGGCAGAGTCTGAAATATCCTGTAGGCCACAGTTAAGTATGTAAAAGTTTAATAAACTTAAATTTCCAATTAGTCTGGCCAAAAGTTTATGTTCCAGAAATATTAACTGACCATCTAAAAAGTAAATCCTAGATGTTGGGGTAGGTGGTTAGGCAAAGCATTCCTCTGAGAATTCTAAGGAAAAATGAAACTTGCTGAAGGAATCAGAGTGAATGGGGTCATCCCTGCAACAGCAGCTATATTTTCATCTCTTTCCACTTATTCCCCTTGGCACTGAAGAAATTCAGTACAGAGAAATGTTGCAGCTGGGGAGAAGAGACAAGCATCTGGTTAAGAAATAACCCCATAGCTCAGGACAACTTTTGGCCTTCTATGTTGACCTTATTAAATTTCAACTCTTTTTTTCTGGAAAAGAAATTCACTGAGAGAAGAAAAAATATTACAAAATATAGTTCTGGCACCACGAGTAAAGCTAATGGGCTTCAGACGTCTTTTAGGTGGGAAACATATTTACTATCAAATAAAGACATGGGCTAGTATGAGAAGCATTCTTGGACCTGTCAGAAAGCCACATAAGCTCCTGGCCATACTGTGATTTTTAACAACATATACAACTAAACCTTGAATAACACAGCCTTGAACTGTGAAGGCTCACTGTTATGCAGGGTTTTGTTTTCAATAAACACAATTGTTTTTGAAATGTGTGACAATTTGAAAAAACTGACAATGTAGTATAGAAATGTTGAAAAATTTAAGAAAACAGTATGTCATGAAATGCATAAAAATATGGAAATACTGCTGTATTTTATCATTTAGTACTATATATACAAACTTATAATTAAAAGTTAAAATTTACCAAACTGTACAAACACACTTACAAAGACATTTGCAGTCCAGAGAAATGTAAACATAAAAATACAGTGTTAAATATTAACTGCATAAAACTAAGTTATATATGCTGTACTATTTTAGTAATTTTATAGCCATCTTTTGTTGCCAATTCATGCTGAAAGTATCAAGTATGCATTTAAAGCACCACTGCCACCTGAAGCTAACCATCTTCAAGTGATCGATTCATTTATCCAGTAAAATGTGTAACATAGTGAACAGTGATCTCTTGCAGTTTTTACATATTTTTCTTTAGTGCAATATTATAAACCTTGAATAACAGCGTGGACCCATAAGAAGTGCCATTAGTGTTACTGAAAGTGCTCCCAAGAAATAGAGAGAAGTTACAACATTACAAGAAAAAGTTGAATCGTTCGACACGTATCACAGATTTGAGGTCTGCAGCTGCAGTTGCCCAACATTTCAAGATAAATGAATCCAGCTTAACAATGATTGCAAATAAAAGAAAAAGAAATTCATGAAGCTATAGCTGCAGTAACACCAGCCCTTTCCACAAAATATTTTTCTATCGTATAGAATGTGCACCTTTTATGTGGTTTTAAGATTGCTGTGAGACAGACATACCTACAGACTGTAATATGATTTGAGAAAAAATGAAATCATCATTTGAAAACTTAAAGCAAAAGGAAGGTGAAGGAGGTGAAACTAGAAAATTTGATGCCAGCAAAGGATGGCTTGATAATTTTAGAAAGAAGTGTTGCCTGAAATTGTCAAGATAGCAGAAAGCGGCTCGGTGAGGTGGCTCACACCTGTAATCCCAACACTTTGGGATTACACTGAATCCCAAAGTGATAGGCTGAAGCAGCAAATCACCTTAGGTCAGGAGGTCAAGACCCGCCTGGCCGACATGGTGAAACCATGTCTCTACTAAAAATAGGAAAATTAGCCAGGCATGGTGGTGCTTACCTGCAGTCCAGCTATTCAGGAGGCTGAGGCAGGAGAATCACTTGAACCCAGGAGGCAGAGGTTGCAGTGAGCTGAGATCATGCCACTGCACTCCAGCTTGGGTGACAGAGTCGTCTCAAATAAAAAAAAAAAAAAAAAAGAAAAAGAAAGTAAAGATAACAGAAGCAGCAGCAGCTTCTGCTGACCAAGAAGCAGCAAATGAGTTCCCAGACACCATTAAGAAAATCATTGAGGAGAAAGGTTTTCTGCCTGAACTGGTTTTTAATACAGACAAAAGTGCCCAATTCTGAGGGGGAAAAAATGTCACAAAGGACATTTTTTAGTAAGGAAGAGAGGCAAGCAAGCACCAGAATTTAAGGCAGGAAGGCACAGGCTAACTCGTCTGCTTTGTGCGATGCAGCCTGGCTTATGATTAGGACTGCCCTTGTCCATAAAGCTGCTAACCTCCAAGACTTGAAGGTAAAAGAGAAACACCAGCTGCCAGTCTTTTGGTTGTACAACAAGAACACTTAGACGACAAGAACTCTTTCACTTTTTCTGGACTGGTTCCATGAGTGCATTGACCCTGAACAGAAAGTACCTTTCCAGTAAAGTGACTTTAAAGTTCTTATGACATATGGCAATGCCACCAGTCACCCAGAACCCCATGAGTTTAACACTGATGATACAGAAGTGGCACAAACTGAGAGTTTGCAGTGCCTTCTTGTGTCCCATGAGGAAAAAGCGTGAGAAAGAAGCCCACACAAAAAGGAGAACCAAGAGGCGAAGGAGGAGGGACAGATCTCTGATGATGTAGCTTTAGTACCTGGTCTCAAAGTCAGCACATCTCAACTTTTCTGAAATGTTAAACTGTCTTATATGCTTAAATAATCACAATTGAGTTTCTTAACCTCATACCCCTAGAAATTCCAACTTCCCTTTTAGGTCGTCTTCCTCAGATTCCTTCAAGGTAAATCTGCAAGACTCCTCCAAGTTGCTTTTCCCAAATTATCCATTACATCTATCTCTGTCTTGATTAAATATTGCCGGGGATTCCCAATCTCCATGGACCAAATTTCAAAATCCTTGAAAACTGAACACATGCTGCCTTTCTTTCCATCCCTCCTCCCCTGTGTGTGTGCAGGAGCCTCACACGCTGGTCACAGTGTATTTTTATAAGTAACCTCAGCATCCTTCGCACTTCATTATGTCCATCCTTTTGCCCGTGTTCTTTCCTCAATCTAAAATGCTCAGCACCCTCAACTTCATGAAAATAACTCACCCCTATCCTTCCTAAATAAAATCAAATGTTTTTCTGAATACTAATCTTGATGGGGGCACATATAAACCATTCTCACCCCTTAACGGTGAGAACAGCTTGGTGTATGGGTCAGAAATGAAAACCTGCATTTCTCAGTTGCTGATTGTGCCCTTGTTTGATTTGTGCTTACATATTAGTAAATTTGGAACAATACTAAAAAAAAAAAAAAACATAACATCCCCAAACATAACATCTCTAATTCAGCCTCTAGACAGGGGGTTTGTAAGAACTTTTAAAGCTCATTGTGCATGGTAATATATGGAAAGCATTGTCAGTGCTATGGAAGAGGACCCCAATATGACATCATGAAAGTCTGGAAGAATTACACCATTGAAGATGCCATTGTTGTTATAGAAAAAGCTGTGAAAGCCATGAAACCTAAAGCAATAAATTCCTACTGGAAAAACTGTGTCCAGATGTTATATATGACCTTACAGGATTTACAACAGAGACAACGAAATCATGAAAGAGAGTGGATACGGAAAAAAATGATGTGCTGGAGGGGGATTCAAGACATGAATCTTGGAGCATCTTGGAGCTAATAGCACAGAAGAGGAATTAATGGAAGCAGATTTAAGGGAGCTAAGTGGTTCTAAACCAGTACCAGGCAATGAGAAAGAAGTTGTAGAAGTAATGCCAGAAATCAAAGAGGCATTAGACAATTTGGCAGAGGGGTTTCCATTATTCTAGACTCACACTGACTTATTTAATGACGTAAACTCTTTTGTGATATGGGCACAAAAATCAAGGAAAATAGTGGAAGAATTGTTATCACATAGAAACATTTTTACAGAAATTAAACAATAATTAGATATAAGTTAGGATGTATTTTCATAACTCAAGTGTACCTGCCTCTCCTGCCTCCCTTTCTATCTCCTCCAACTCTTCTACCTCTGTCACCTTAGCAGGGCCAACTTCCTTTCTTCCTCCCCCTCAGCCTACTCAACATGAAGATGAGGAAGATGAAGAGCTTTATAATGATCCTCTTCCACTTAATAAATAGCAGGTACATTTTTTCTCCTTTATTGTTTTCTTAATAACATTTTTTCTCTAGATTATTGTGAGAATATAGTATATAATGCACATAACATATAAAATATGTGTTAATTGACTGGTTTTGTTATCAGTAAGGCTTCCAGTCAACAGTAGACTATTAATTAAGCTTTTGGGGAGTCAAAATTTCTAAGTGGATTTTTTTACTGTGCCACCCCTAATCCCTGCATTGTTCAATGGTCACTTGATATTTGGTCTTAACCTTGTTTCCTGATACATGGCTCTTATAACTTTTGGAATCTCTAGTGTAATAAAAGTACCTAGTATGCTAATAAGATGGCATGATTAGAGGGTTTGGACTTTTTGCCCGCCCTCCAGCTTTGGGGGAGGGAAAGGAAGCGAGAGGTTAAGTCGATCACGACTGGCAGATAATTTAATCAATCATGACTGTAATGAGACTTCCATGAAACACGAAAACCTAAAAGGACTAGATTCACAGCTTCAGGACTAGAAGACTTGAACAAATGGAGGTTCCTAGGAGGTGACAAACCCAAAGAGGGCATGGAAGCTCTGTACCTGTGTTTTTGTTTTTTGAGATAAAGTCTCACTCTAAGTTGGAGTGCAGTAGCGTGATCTCGGCTTACAGCAACCTCTGGCTCCCAGGTTCAAGCAGTTTTGGTGCCTCCGCCTCCCAAGTAGCTGGGATTACAGGCGTGGCCACACCCAGATTGCACCTGTTCTTATATGCTTTCCCCTATGCACCTCTTACATCTGTCTGATCACTGATATGTATCCTTTGTAATATCCTTTATAATAAACTAGTAAACATAAGTGTTTCCTTGACTTTTCTGAACTACTGTAGCAAATTAAACAAACTCAAGAGAAGATCAGCCAGGTGCGGTGGCTCCTACCTGTAACCCCAGTACTTTGAGAGGCCAAGGCGGGCGAATTACCTAAGGTCAGGAGTTCGAGACTAGCCTGGCCAACACGGTGAAACCCTGTCTCTACTGAAAATACAAAAATTAGTGGGATGTGGCAGCATACACCTGTAATCCCAGTTACTTGGGAGGCTGAGCCAGGAGAATCACTTGAACCCGGGAGGCGGAGGTTGCAGTGAGGCGAGATTGCCCTATCGCATTCCAACCTGAGTGACAAGAGCAAAATTATATCTCAAAAAAAAAGATGATTTTGGGAACCCTGATTTATAAAGAGTTGGTCAGAAATATGGGTTCTATTACTTCTGACTGGTATCTGAAGTGGTGTGTGGGGGCAGTAAGAGGACTGAGCCCTCAACCTGTGGGATCAGAAACTATCTTGAGGTTGATAGAGTCAGAATTAAATAGAATTAAAGGACACCCAGCTGGTGTCCACTGCAGAATTAATTGCTGGATAATTGCCTAGTGTGTGTGGGGAAAAATATCCACACGTATTTGGTCATAGAAGTGTTCTGTGTTGTGAGAGTATAGTATGAGAATCTGAATTTGTTTTCTCCTATATCCTTACTCTCCTTTTTTCCTCCACCAAAGAAATTGTCAAAATATCTAGAGTTTTTTCTTTGTAACTAGCATATCTAATAAAAATGATGAAATTGGTGATTAGTTGGTAAAGACATGGGCTGGAGAATCTTTGTTAACAGAGTTTGATGAAAATAAAACATGCTGTTGTAATACCAAAGAATAAGTAACTTTGAGCATAAACAGAGGTAGGTGGCAATACCTTAGCATTAGCAGGGAGAGAGAGATTATGTAGGAGAAAAAGCAAATAATTTCCAGGTAAGTGAAGAAAAATTATAATTGGGTCAGAACTGGTTTTTCTATTTATAATTGTGATAAAAAGCAAGCAAGCAAGCAAACAAATAAACAAAAAACAAAACAAAATAACCTGGAGGTAACAGAGATCACTATTCACATAACAAGGCCAGTATCATGGGGATACTTGTAAAATAATAGATATCTTCTAAAAACATATTTTTAGCCATAGATTAACTAAAAGCCTATTTTAGGAGTTTGTAAAATGACTACAGAACAAACATGAATAAAATTTTATGTTTTTTATTTGCAAAAATAACTATGCATATTTGTTTTAGGTTTCAGAGAATGACAAAAGGGAAAGTGGGAATCAAACTCTTTTGAAATGTTTTTATTCCTCTAAAAAAATCATTAAAATTAGTCATAAGGGTGCAAATTTTACAGTCAACAGTATCTGGAGTATTCGTGATAATAAAATATAAACACAATTTCTTCAAAATCTTCATAAAATCTTTTTAATCACATCTATTCTAAAACTGTAAAACCATCTTAAACAACTTTTTCTGTCATCATTGAAAAATTAATAAAAACCCATTGATGGTCTCTACAGAAAAAAATATACACACAATGTATTGCATATGATTTCAGAGTGATTACTGATTATTTTGTGCAAAACTTAGTCTTCAATCCAAATTTAAGGGCTTCTAGTATAGAAGAATGGTTCTCATTAAATAAAATGAAATCTACAAATGGCTTTTGAAATTTGACTTCTATAGATAAAAAGGTAGTTTGTGCCTGCATGACACTGTAAACATGGGGTGGGATGGTGATGGGAGGGGTGGAGTACACAGCTAGCAGTGTGTCTATATTCATGCACCAGAAATAATTCTGAAACTCTCTGCTCTTATTTTTCTTTTGCTCTTTCAACTGTCGTACTACTCATTCTCTGGGAAGCCCTGTATAATAGCACAGGAAGTAAAAAGGAGACGTATCTAATAAATATATTCCTAATATTCTGACTGTAGTAAACACAGCAAGAACAGAAAATAACCCAGCACATTAAAGATTCTTATAAACTACATTAAACTAACTTATTATTGTAAACAAATAAAAAGCCCTGTAAATATCAGGATATATTTATTTAATGATTGCATATATGTGTTAAATAGTCTGAATAACCTAAAGTAATAGCCACATTTTAAGACACTGTAAATTCCTAGCTTGTTATTAAAGCCAGTATTATAATCCTAAATGTCATCTTAAGAAAATCCATGGTTGTAGGATCACAAATATATATGGGCTAATAATATAAGCAATCTTACTTTTCCCTAATTAAAAATTAGAGTAAAATCACCTGCCATGAGTGATAGTCAAGTATCTTTTACACCAAAATTATCAAAATAAGCTTTTAGAACAATTTTGATCAACTGTGTTAATATTTCAGAACTGCTTATAACAGTACCGTAAGTATGCATTTTTTTATTCATGCAACTTACAAGTGATAACTACCCAATGGAGCACTAGAAACTTGGTCACATTGGTCTAATTTGCAAGTCACTTACCATATTGTGTATTCCATTCTCTTCTTGTTCAAATCTTGACATTAAGAGTTCTCATCATCTCAGAGCTCCAGAAAAGTATTTTTAGATTATACAAGATTGCATTTATGCATATACATACAAATATTTCCCCTAAATAATTATCAATATCTTTTGGCTATTTTCAGTATTTATTAGGAGATGCAGGTCCAGAAACAATCAGCAACTTAGTAGATTATCTCTTAGCACACTTGATTGTTATTGAATGTTGTCAAAGCATCAAAATGTGTGTATTCACTTTTAAAAAAGTGTTAAATTTGCATTTATTCTTTCATCAGCTGGGCTAATAGATGGGTGTTACTGTCGTTTGTGTTGTTGTTTTAAGCAACTGAGGTGTTAAGAGGTCCTAATTAAGTAAATTAAACAAACATAGCATTAAGTTTCAAAATCAAAGTGTTAGAATGATACCTGTTTGATCTGCAGTTAACTAATGAGAGCAACAGTACATCACAAACACATTTGATGTTATTCTTGGCTCAGTATATTTGGTTTGATTAAAAAAAAAAAAATCTCACTCAAGTAACTGCCCAATATATTGCTCTGAGAGACCAAGAGGAAATGAATGATTTATTTCTAGTTTTATTTGCCCAAATTTTGCAAATAAATCAATACACAGATGGATGGGTTTTTTGGAATGCCAATGATTTATGTTACAGTGTAGCATTATCATGGGAAGAGCAGGGCGGCATTTGAAGGGCTGAATCACAAAGCACAACACAACAACAACAATAAACCAGGGGCGAGTTATTTCAGCACAATTCACAAATCATTACAGAAATAAGGTAATGGCTGGCTTACGAGTTCCACAAAGATCACTTGAGAGACTCATGTTCCAGTGAGGAAAGCAATACAGATAATGATAAACTAATAACACAACTAATGAGAAAACATGATCCAATGAAGTTAATTACATGAAAGTTCTTTCATTCTTTCTAAATTGAACAGGGTAGGTATCACTGAAAGAGAATTTAAGCTGTACCTAAACAGAAAATTATTTTTGAAAAAAATCGTTCAAACGAAGTGAGAGAGGGGGAGAATAATCCAGATTAAAATAATATGGGTTAGGAAGCAGAGGACAAGTAGGATGGGAGAATCTAAACACTGAATTTAACTTCAGCCCAAATTAAGGAAAGTAGGAGAAATAAATTGATGTTTACAAGGGGAATTAATAATCTCAGTTTAGTGCCTAACTGAATCTGTAGTATCTATGGGAAATTCAGAACAAAAAGTTCAGGATGAATATCTAAATTTAAGGTAAAGATTGAGTCAGTTGCATAAAGGTGATAACTGAAGGTCTGGGACAATTTGAGATGGCCCAGAGCATATGCACGGCATGGTTAGAGAATAAACCTGTGGAATGCCTATATTTGAAAAGACAGGCAGCAGAAGATGAGAATAGAAGATATGTTCAGACCGCAGCAGAGGAACCAAGAGAGAATATTTCTCAGATGTTACAAGAGGGTAAGAGTTTCACTGAAAAATAAAAGTGGCCAGCATTGTCAGTGATGCATCTTAAGTAGCAGATTTAGCTTAGAAAATTATTTGTACTTTTTGAGGGAGCAAGCAGTTTCATGAAGTGGCAGGCAAAGAAATCAGATTGCAAATTGATTACGGTAAATTGATCAATGCAGGAACTGGTCAAAATGAATAAGGAAGTTCGTGAAAAAGCAGGGTCTGGAAACTTTTCCAGAGAGAAAGGTACATTGGAAAATGGAAGAAGGCAGGCAAGTGTGTCAAAGAATTAACACATCACTTTAAAAGTATCGTATTTTAATGTTACTTATCTGTGCTATTCATTAAAGAGGTACATCAATCAAGCCTGATTTTCCAACCAGGATGATTAATGGATAACTTGAAACAATTAAATTTCAACAACTCAAGTTGTCTAATACTACCTAACTAGTAGTTACTAAGAATGAAAATGTATAATGTGTGTGGTTTAAAATAAAAGACTGTGATGATTCATTTTAGGTGTCAACTTTATTGGATTAAAGACTACCTGGGGAGCTAGTAAAGCATTAGTTCTGGGTGTGTCTGGTAGGGTATTTCCAGAGGAGATTACTGTATGAGTCGGTGGATTGGGTGGAGAAGATTCACCCTCAATGTGGGTGGAAAAGGCAGAGGAAAGGTAAATTCTAATTCCCTCTCTCTCTTGGAGATAGAACACCCTTCTTCTGCCCTAGTGTTGGAGGCTTTCAAATTGGAGAGACTCCATTATCAGTGAGGGATAGGAAAATGAGGCTGGGACTTGCTGGGTTGCATTCCCAGAAAGTTAGGTATTCCTAGCCTCTAGATGTTTACGGGCATGGGAACAGATTGATAACATTTACTAAACAGACCCAGACTTAGAAGTGTCCTGATATTCTGTTACCTTGAGAAAAGAAGCATTCCTAATTTTGCTTTCAAGATCATAATATTGATTCTTGCAAAATATACGAATTAAGAAAAGTAATCTTTTATCACAAACTTTTGCAGCAAGGCACATCTCCTCATAATCTTTTTTTATCCTATACATAAACAAGTATTATACCTCGTGTGGATGTGTTTCTTCTCTTACTTTTGGGAACATCCTATTCCGTCTATGGAGTAGCTGTACTTTCACTACTTTATTAATAAACTTGCTTTTGCTTTGCACTGTGGACTTTCCCTGAATTTTTTCTTGCACGAGATCCAAGAACCCACTCTTGGGATCTGGATTGGTATCCCTTTCCTGTAACACTCAGACACCAAAAGTTCCAGGCTCTCCAGCGTTTGGACCCTGGTATTTGCACCAGAGGCTCCCCAGGTTCTCAGGACTTCAGTATCAGACTGAGAGTTTTACCCTTGACTTCGCTGGTTCTGAGGCTTGAATACTTGTACTGAGCCATGCTACAGGAATCCCAGGATCTCCAGCTTGCAGATGGCCTGTGTCAGGACTTCTCAGCCTCCATGATCACATGAGCCAATTCCCCTAAAAAATCACCTCTCATATATCTCTCTACATATGTATCTTATTGATTTTTGTCTCTCTGGAGAATGCTAATATAAATAACTTCGCATTTTAAAAATATTTTTTCATAAAAGATGTATACTTATGGCAAACGGAGGTTTACAAAGCTCTGAAACTCCATCTCATTATAAATCTTTCCAAAGACTATTATTTTTTCTTTCCTGATTATTTGTCCTATAAGATATTTCTGCCTTTCTTGTAGACTCTAAAACAAGCATTTTTCTCACATGGAAAGTAATGATGTAAGTCAACAAAGCATTCGGGAAACAAATGTTTTCTGCCCAAATAATCTTCAGAAATATTCCTAAGACTATGAATGTATTTTTCAAAGGCCATAATGACTGCTTACATAGCAGACAACCTGAAACTGATGTTCTACAAAATAACTGGATAGTGCTCTTGATAAGTGTCAAATCCTTGATGCTCAAAGATTGAAGAAATGTCAGATTGGAGGCAAAGTGCCTGACAGCTACCTGCAATATCGGATTCTGGATTGTATCCTAGACTGAGGATAACTCCTCAGGGAGACAACTAAGGAAACTCAAATAGGTCTATGGATTAGTTAATAGGATGCGTTCAATTTTAATCTTTTGTTTTCAATAACTGTTCCCTAATTATACAAGACGTTAACCTTTAAGGAAGCTGCTTAAAAACTCTCAAGGAATTTCTGTACTAGTTTTGAAACGTTTTCATAAGTCTGAAATTATTTAAAAGTTTCTTTTAAAGATTTCTAACTACGAATAAAATGAAGAAACAATTATCTGGAAAGAATATAAGCAAGCTGAATTTAACAATGTAATTGTAGGTGTCATATTGCTTTTTAAAAATTTCAACCAGTTGAAAAATGGCCAGAACCAAGCGACAACAAGAAAATTTACCAATAATGCTGGGATCCTCAAGAAAGAAATTCTTTGTTTACATGTGAGGTAGTCAGTGTATATCTTAGGAAAAACAAAACAAAACATAACAAAAAACCTCAGAATGTGATTTTCAACCTGCGTTTTCATGCGACTGTCCTAATGTAAAAGCGATGGTCAAGGCCAAATTTTAAGTTTCTATGCCATATGATTTTGCATTTCTACTCTGTAAAAGACACTAGTTATCATAAACAAAACATTGTCTGTGATTATGAAAATGCTGGTGGAATATTATACGTGTTTCCCAGTAACAGTATTTCATAGAATCTGTTATGACAAAGAGGCAAGCGAAGTCCTGTTTTGAAATAGAGGAAATAGGAAACCTTTGGATTACCTCAGCAGAAGCCTAGACAAAGGGCTGTCACCATGGAGAGAATGAGGAAACAGTGGAGGGGAAGGGTCATTTGAAAGTAGTAAAGAATTATGAGGGGCACTGATTGAGGTATAAAGAGAAGGACATTTTAGGAAGAGAAAAAACCTAAGCAGAGGCATAGGACAGAAAATGACAGGGTTGTTTTCATTATCTAATTCCAATGAGAGGTGGAGGAGCTCCAAAATTGGAATTTCCTTGAGTGATAGGATGTGAGGAAAACACTTTGGGGTTTAAACAGCCTTAGGACTCTCATTAAATTATGTGTTGCAAGTAAACACTAACTCCTCCCACATTTAAAACCAGTTTTACTAAACGCTGCTTAATGCATTTCTGTCTCCAAATTCAGCAAAGTTCCATAGAACCTAATATATGAAATGCATGCTTTAGTTGCCATTTCCAAAGTATTGCTGGCAAATTTCCAAATTAAAACAATGCTCTAAGTGCATTGTTTTGTATGTAGCCAATTATAATTCACCTGCAGACTTCTTAAAACGTCAATAATTTAAGACTCTAAACCAGTATCAAGTTGTCTACTAAGGTTCCAAAACACTGAAAAACACTGTTAACTGGATATGGATTTCATTCTAGCAGCAATTGTGAAAGTATTTTAGTAGCATTTGCTTCCTGAAACACTAGTCTCAGAATATGTTAATTGGTCTGATGTAAAAAGTATTCTGTCAGTAAATACATTTGGTAAACGTTGGGTTAAGCAAGGTTAATCAGATTTCTTTGCCGTAGGACATATTGAAACCTTGAAACAATTAATGAGAAACAAGGTATTTTATGAAGTGGGAGATAAAATGCACTGTCACAGAAACTGAACAGAAATCTAGTGATAAAAGTGTTCTAGAACACATACTTCGGAAAACTGTGAACCAAATGCATCTCTGCTTGGCCTCATTTTAAATATATCAGACATTTGATGGAACAGCTTATCCAAATGTTCATGAAGAAAGAGAAAATTTCTCCTAAACAACTAGATTTCTGCATACTTGTTATTATCATTACAACATTTCCAATTAATGCTGTCTGTGGGAAAATTTTCTCTACTTCATAAAATGTCTCTTAAAGTAGAAATTGGTGAGGGGAAAAAAATTGTGAACAGATATATCCTTTTCTGCCAATTTCTTCAGGGAACAAAAGCTAGTTAGTCAACTAGGAGCCTGAATTTTATTCATCTTATAATTAAATCACTTGAAATGATCAGTTAGATGATAATGAAACACTGCAATAGGAAAAACAAATCACTAGATAAGTTTCAAAAAAGGCATAAGAAATGGAGCAGCAGTTTGAAGATATTTATATATTTTACAGGTTTCTTTGTCTTATAATGCCAGCCACAACATGTATATCCATGAAAAATGACTATATAATGTCAACACTTTGGAATTGGTTCACAATTTCAGATACTGGGAGCTAAATGCCAGCTATAACATGTACATCCATGAAAAACGACTATATAATGTCAACACTTTGGAATTGGTTCACAATTTCAGATATTAGGAGCTAAAAAACAGAATAGATATCTATGCCAATCATGTTATGGTTCTCTGGCTTGAGAAGTGAGAAGCATATAAATGTCTAACACTAGAATCTGTGGCAGCAGAAAGAGTGATACTTAAACAAAAACATTAATATGTGAAACCTAATTTGAAAATGTCAATACAAAGTCATCAGATTGTTTCTCTGAGAAGGTAAATTTTGTGATTGTAGTAGGGATTGAGATTAAAGCTATTTAGCATATCTACCATCATATTTATCATATTTCTTAATCATGGAAGTGTTTAAAGTTTTCTTGGTACTTTCATCAGGCTACTTACATAATAATTTTCAGTTTACAGCCATCCCTCAATTGACAAACAGTGAGATTATCCTTTCTCAAGTGGATGATCAGAATTCCCAGCCATGGGGAAGACATCATATACTCTTCAAATGAAGGAATAATGTATGTTTTGACATACTTTTTTGTTTGGGGGATTTATCAGCATCCAAAAGCACCTTTTTTTCTTATAGAGTTCTAGAATTAGGTCCTCCCACACAAATAAATTATTTAATTGGGGTAGTCACCTCTTGTCCAGAAGTGACATGTTTTAGAAACATGTGAATCTTGGAGCAAATGCTAGATTTTATTGCTCTTACTACTAGTAAGAATGTATCTAACTTCAGTCCAACTATCTCTAAGTTGCTATTACATTATTTTTTCTCACGATTTTTGTAAATCTTCTCACTCTCCACAATATTCAGCAAACTCATGAGGAAGAAAGATTGTCACAGTATAAACACAAAGTTTTCAGTAAAGATTGATGATCAGAATAATGTAATACTTGATTTGAAAATATTGGAATGCTTAAATATAATATTATTTAGAGTACAAAAATAACAGGTTTGCTAAAGCAAAATTAGTCCTTTTTTCTTCTCTAAGCAATAAGTGTTCGCATCTTGCTCGATACTCCCTACCTTGAAAAGGAAGTGCTGGCCTTATATGGCAACCACCTGCAGTGAAGGAAACAGCCTTCAGTTTTCCTGCCTGGAAGGTTCTTCCCCCAGATATAGACTATATTAGCCTCATGTCTTCCAACTTTTTACTCAAGAATTATCTCTTCAGGGAAGTTCTCACCAACTACCCTACCTACAATTGTTATTAACCTTCTGGGCTCAAATGGATCCTCCCACCTCAGCCATCCAAGTAGCTGGGACTAGAAGGGTGTGACACCATTACTGGCTAATTTTTGTATTTTACTGTTGGTACGGACAAGGTTTCACCATGTTGTCCAGGTCTTGAATTCCTTGGCCTAAGCAATCAGCCTCCCAAACTGCTGGGATGACAGGCCTGAGCCACTGTACCCAGCATCTCTTAATTATTAATCATTATCAACATACCATACACTTTACCTACTTGTTACCTAATACAGAACTAAAATGTAGTCTCCACAAAGATAAGGAGTTTTGTCTTTTTCTTTCAGTTCTACATCACCAGCACCTAGGAGAGTCCATGGCTTAAACAAATGCTCAATAAATAATCATTGAATGACTAAATCACCATCATCATAAAAAATCTTTTATGTATACAGATAATTCTGCTAATTGGTGCACTTTGTTAAATAATTACATACCCCAAACCCTTTAAAAGCTCAACAGAAATTATTAAATGCTGATATAGGCAGATGTCGGTGTTGGGCAATCAATAAAATGAATAATCAATAAAATTAATATTGGACAATCAATAAAATGTTATAAAATATGCATGATGAGTGGATATTCATGTAACATATAAAAACAACAAAAAACACCTTTAAAAATAGTAAAACAAAATGGATATTGAAAGAAATATTAGCTGTCTATGTTATATGCATACCTCTCTAAATTTTAAAACACAGGCTCATCTTTTTTTCAAAATTTTTTATTTATAAGTCCCAAGAAGCACACTCAAATTGGTCATCTAGTTATTACATTCTTTATCTAGATTTTATATTCATTTGCTTTTATTTTATTTTATTTTATGGCTCTTGTGTTTTCAACTTGGTTGTAAGTTTCTGGAAGGCAAGATTATGTACAACAATGGTCCTACAGCATCTAACTCAGGAGTAAATGCACGGCCAACCCTGATTACATAAGTGTTGATTGATTGGTTGATTGACTCATTTATGGTATCAAATCTAGTATCTATATAGAAGTAGGTCTCTGTAACTTCAAGTCAATGAGCTCTATAGAATGACACTAAGGTAACAAGCAAAAGAGATTAGCACATCCAGCCCTTACTCTGCAATAATATGACATTTAGGGTATCATGGGAATTTATAATTGAAAAATTGAAGGAAAAGTCATTTTACAAAAAGGACACACACAACTATGAAACCAAATGCACTATCTTGGAAGCAATTTTCAAAGACATTCAAAATTTTTTATATATGAAATGTCTAAATTAGGAAAATGATATTCAGCATCAATAATTGCACAATATGAAATTTACTTAAACTATTGTCAAACATTTGGATTACTTTTAAATTTTGTTATATGTAAGTCTATAATGCATGTTAGCTAAATTTCTGTATGATCATAGAATTTGTTCATTCATAATTTTTTTCATCATCATCTCTTGAGCAGCTTCCATGCTTAGGCTTGGACTTCCAAAAAGCCAATGAGTCACACTGGGGAATTTGGTAGCACCATTTAAACATGTGATTATATTAGAATCCTAAGAGCACTCTGATTTTTTGCTGGGAGTAACAATCCTTGCAGTGATTAAAATACATAAAATATGATGCAGTTTCCAACGGGTGAAATAAAACCATTACCAGAGACATGCTACTTTTTCCTGAAAGACAATTTGTGAAGTCCTCAAGTAGCACAACATACTGCCTCTTGAAAGAGTGATATTTAATATACTTATATTTGGAATAGCACCATGAAAGTCATAAAACACCTGCCTTTCACTCAAAAACAGTGCTCCGCTAATTAAATTCAAAACCTGAAGGAATTAAGCTTAGTTTCAAAATTATCTCCTTAGCCAAAAGTTTTGGAGAATAATCTAAATATTGTTCAGGGCCACAGTAGTCTGAGAGTCAAAGAGAGAAATCAGACTACAATGGGAAGGACATTTATCAGTAGCAAAAATTGCATACCAAAACAGAAAACAGAAACTAATATGAAAGCTACAGTTAAGTCATGACTGATTTGAGAAGAATTGTGACTATTTAAAATATGTAAACCATCCTGAATGTCAGTTTTTCAAGCAATAAATGCCAAGTATTTAGGCATTTAAAGATTTTAAGATGGTCAACATTTTTATTGGCATGTTTAAAATGTTCCCTTTTTAATTAAGGAATGCAATTCTAAAGGCTAATAGAATGAATGGAGCTATGTTAAGTTTTGAGCCACTTTTAAAAATATAATATCTACTTGTATAATTTCATTTAACACAATGAAATTACATACATATACATATATTTTATATGAATATACATATACTTACATTATATATGTGTATTTATATGCATATATTTTAAAAATTTTACCAGCAGTTTATTAAGTTTCATTAAAACATCGCATTTGGATAATTAGTGAGATGGCATTAAGTAATAGATTAATGTATGATCTTTCAATCTGTGAACATAGTATGTCTTTTAATTGATTATATATGTTATTTCAAACAACTTTCAGTATAAAAAATCAAACATCAAAAATGTTAGTGCATCTAAAAAGCCTTTCTGAGAAACATACTACATGCAAGTAAATGAAAAAAAATCCAGAATAATTTCATAGAAATCTTTCAGGATAGACATCACTTGGAAACTACCTCTGTCATAAACAGGAGCAAGAGTATCCTCGGGGAGGAGATTAAGTTAAAAAGGGTGATGTCAAATTTTAGATCATGCATTCATATTCCAGAGAGAATAAGAAATCGACATGTCCTATAAATATCTGTTCTCAATCTCGAAGAATACATTTTAGAGAAACTTATTTTGATAATGCAAAGTCCTGTTTTTCTCCCAATCAGAAAGGTAGCACTCATAATCTCACATTTTAAAATTCAATAAAATCAACTTTTAGCTATGTAACAAATATTGGTTAGAACACAGGTGAGATAGTTTTCTTTGCTATATGCTTTACCATCTTTGCTTTGGGAGGGAACAGTTTTTCAAGAAACAAATTATATGTCACTTGACATGTCTTCTTTTCTAACAGAAAAGGAGTTCTTTACTTAAAAAGTTGAACTTGCATTATTTGTATAAAGTTCTAGCGGCTATGTACTTATTCACAGACTAACCTTCAAAAATTACCTACAATTTGTTTTTACTTTACACTATTACCAGTTACCAATTTACAATGTATACTTTAATCATTTAAGAGCCATTTTGTAGAGTTTATTCTTAACAAAGATCAATAACAATATCATCTATATCCTAGATATTTCCAATAACTGAAATCAAAACTTTGGTGAAACACTATTCCTAAAAACAAATATATTTGGTAAATATATCTTATAAATTTATCTTAAAAGGCGCTCTGTGAGCAAAGTATGAGTACACATTGTTATTAATAACTCTCCCACAACCAAACAATTTAAATTGATGTAGCCAAGGTCTTGATTTAGGGAGAAAAATACAAAAAGAGCCTTTCAAATTTTTGTCACTTCCATATTGTTCAGCGGTATCATCCTCAAAACATATTAAATTTTAACTTGTGGTATATATACAAAGGGATCATTTCAATATGAAAGAATTCTAGCATTTGCAAACAATAAAATAACAGATTTTCTCATGTTGCAACATCAAAGCAACCAGTCTTTTTGTTATCCTGGATGCCCAAGGTTCAAAGGCTTAAATAGCCATAGCCTCATGAGACCACCTGGCATTTCTTTCTTTTAATATCTCATCAAAAACAAGGCAGCGATCAGGCATGAAACACCACAATGCGCTCTACTTTAAATGTCCCATCCTGTCATACTTGTTCTTTTTAAAGAGAAGGGTCCTTAATATATTAATGAGCACTATTGTGAAGTAGAAAAGCCTAACCACAAAGGGTAGCCGTGTCCCCTGAACTGATACAGATTTCCGCTTAGAAACTAGAAGTTAATTGAAATACTTAATCAAGCAATAGTCACTTCTCCAAAAGCAGGACTGTTTAATAATGATTGAATAAAATACCAGATTTAAGTTTAAATCTTTGTTTAAAACAGTATTTTTAATTCATCAAGGTTCTCATCTCATTACTTTGTACAATACACATAGTATAATTCACCAGGTATCATCTGGGTTTTGTATTACATTCTCACATGTAAAACATGTATAACTGTGCCTGCTCCTTGTTGAGCTAGATATCACCAAGGAACAAGAACTGGCATTGGGCATAGCAAGAGGACCTATTGGGGACAGAGAAACAAGTCAGTGAAACAAACCACAATAACTTTTGCATGAACCTGATACATAGAAAAGGAAAATAATGCTTGTTTTGCTTTATTTCTTAGTAGCTCCTGGCTAAATGTTTTATAAATATCATAAATGAAGGAATTCCTGTTCTAGATGCTGGTAGAACCACTGTTATCCCTGGAGAGATATTATATACGTTCACCAGAATGTCTGATTCAACAATAGCGCAACAAAAGCATGCCTTTATGGTCTGCATCACACAATACTACCAAAAGCAGTTTTTTATCAATTGGATTGGTTTAAGTATCTGTTCTCTTGAATACACATAGCTCAATAACTTGATCAATGCAATTATCTTGAAAATGACTAGAATCCATGAACACAAAGATAAAAGACAGATACATAACTATTAAAGTCTCTGACAGGGGTTTTTGAAAATAAATTGCTATAAAGTAAGCTATTACTTGTACTGGTAGTTGCTACACAAAGCAGAAATGGGACAGAAAAGAGAAAACAATATGGAAGTAATCACTGAGACAACCACAAAATTCCAGGAAAAGTAATTGAAATTAGTAGCAATCAGGAGTTGAAGGATGAAGCAAAAATCACTACTCTGAGTGGCACATACAAGGAAAGTGTCTTTTCAGGAGATGCTTCTAATGCTGTAGTCCATAGAGGAAGGAATGTCTTCTGCAGGGAGCTGCCCTCACTCCTCTGTTGACATGCATACTTTCAGGAAGGTTAAATATAACTCTTTTCTTGAAAATATCCTATAACCTTCCCAAGAGAGTTAATGGCTCTTGTTCAATATTTTCAAGAATTTGGGTCATATGTCTGGATTGTAATTATTTACTCATTACTTTTTTCCCCCAAAACCAGCATGTGCACTCTCTCATAGTGAGAACAGGATTTTAATTATCTTAGCATTTCTCAAGCCTAATCACAGCACAGTATTAAAATTTTTCCAATTTTTTACTTAGAAAAGACTTATGCATTTATTCTTTCTCCTTCTGAAATTTTAACGATAATATTCTTTGTTCTCACACAAATTGCAACTATTTTAGACTACATCTGAATTATGTAGAACAAACATATTAAGGGCCTTTTATTTCCTTACCTCTTCCTAATAGGTAGAAAATCCAGACTTTACCTCTAACGTACGTTACTGTTTGTAGGCACACTTCCTGGTTCCCTGTTCGTGTTACACAGTCTCCCTAATTGAAGATCAAATAGGCATGCACCTAGAAATGGTTATCACACCTAATCTCTATTGTCTCTTAGCCATTTAAACCTTCCAGTTCTAGTTCTGAGGTGTTAAAAAATAAATAAATAAAGTAACACAATCAATATAGCAGAGTTACTGTTAAACTTTCCCATTACCAGAGTGAAGTCAGAACAGTATGATTCTCACAATAAAAATTCTGGAATGACACTGAACTAAATGGGCAAGCTGTTATAATTTTGTCATTGGACAAAGAATGACATTAACCAGAAGTCAGCCTTCAGAATAGGTGTCTAAAAATAGCTGTTATTCTCACAAAATCAATGACTGTATACTTTTATATTTGAGTATTGTGTGTATGCATATACACATGCATGCATTTGTATACATATTTGTGTATATGTACATATATATATACACATTGATGTATTTGTATACATATCTGTGGGTTTACGTGTATACACATACATCTAATATACACTCAAATATGGAAGTGTGTATGTTGGACCCTCACCTGAAAAGACAAGTAAGTACTAACACAGGGTAAAAAGAGGGGATTGGATAAGATAACATTTTCTGCAAAAATTTAACAGCATATAGAAAGCCAAAAGCATAGACAGGGTTTGGCCTAGTGGAAGATTTTTTTTCTTTCATTCTGTATTCTTGTGGAGGGGAGACAGTGCAAGGCTGCAGGGGAGATGGTGAGAGAGGCCGCAGAGGGTTCTGACTGTTGATGATGGACTGCTTCCTTCTTCTGGACACTGTGGCTTTCTCAGAGGTGGTGAAGGAGGAAACCCACAAAAGGGCAAGAATGGAACGTAGTCCATTCTTTAAATCCTGGGAGCTCAGATGTGGTGCTGGCAGGCCACCATCTGCGGGCCGTGGTTAGAGTGGTGGAGTGCCCGTCTTCATCTGGGGGAGCCCCGAAAGCACATCTGGTGAAGGCTCTGACAGGATGGCAGTGCCATCCAAATGGCAGCATCCTGAGGTTTCGCCCATGGGCGTGAAATAAAGAGGAAACATTCTCTCTGGTCTGCCTACCAAATTTTTTTGTACTTAAAATAACCAGTTTTCTCGTCCTGAGAACTAATGACTTAAGGCAGTTATAAACAAAGTATCTGTTTGAAATTCAGAGTTTAGTCTGTATGGCTAGGGGGCAACCTTATTTAGCACCACAAATTATGTCTAAATATGGAAAAAGACAGGTGGTCAGTGTAGAAAATTATACTGAAAGATCTTTTTCCCTTGGCTGACAGAGTTAGCTTTTTGAAAATGAGGGCGAGCTGGTCAGTTATCAGGGAAAGGTTGTTCAGGGACAGTGAGAAGACAGGGACATTCTTTGGACACTCTGGAATGCTCTCTAGAGGCAAAAAACAGGGTCTGATTTTTGCTCTGCTAGGTTCTATTTTTAATCTTTTGTTACTGTATTTTCCACAGATTATTTCAATAAAAAATATAAATTGTGAATATAAACTTTGTTACTTGTTTTGCAATATTTGGTCACACGATGTGTGTGGCCCCTAATAATTTTCCATAGCAAATATTGGTTATCAGAAAAATGTAGTATAGACTTCTAAACTTCCTGAGTCTCCCCTGCCTCATGTATAAAAAGTGAATAATGATGATGCCAGCCATAAATGGTTGTTAAATCTGGTACTATGGATATATGCTGTTATTTGGGAGAAGAATTTTGTTCTTCCAAAAGCGTTTGGAATGGCCTGTGAATAATGAGTTTACCTTCCAAACAGTTAAATGTAGTTGGAAAAAGAAAACAAATTTATTTTAGACTGTAGCATTGAGCAGCAGTACCTACAACCTAAGCTGGGAATAATTTAGAAATACCTAGTGTACTGTGTGCCATTGCCAAAGAAACTTGCAAGAAGGTGAATGTAATATCTTCTGTAGGTTCAAGCCTCATGTCTATCTTAGAGATGATAAACCACAAGTTCTCAGACCTCAGTTTTGTCTGATGTTATATTATCACAGTAAGGGCTTAAGATGTGGCTTAAGATATGACTGGTTTGGTTGCCTGGAGTCTAAAATCAATACAACTGATAAGCAAGTTAGGGGGACTAGTCAGTCAGAAATATTGAAGTTTATGGATGATATTCACTGTCTCAGTTACAAGTGAAGCTGAACAAATGGAGAAGAGAGAACCAATTCCAGGAGGTTTCATGAGATTCTACTTCCAGGGAAGGGCCAGGAAGCAAATCACTATCAAAGAAGCAGCTTTGTGTGCTCATATAATTTTGATGCACTCACCTGGGCCACAAAAGACAGATGAATCTCTGTCTTGTGAATTGTCTTGTCAATTGTCAAATTGTCAGATGTCCTGTGAATTGGTATATTTTAAACTATATTTGGCAGTATTATCCATTAGATGGAAAGCTCTCTTCATGAACACAGAAACACACAACATATTTTTTCAGACAGAGGAGAACTTTATACCATTGTCCTGACAGACCAAAGTAGTTTCTCTTTTCCCACAGATATTTTAATAGGCAGATGAATAGCTCCACCACAATAGCTCCTGAAGGAGGTTCTTCTCAACTATCATTTTCCCCAGCGGATCTTTCTTGCCACTCCCAAAACTCAGAAGGTGGAAATCTCTTAGCCTCTTGGCTGCTGGAATATGGTCACGTGAGATAGCAGTAAAGTACCTTCAAGCCACAGTAGGATATTCAACCGTCACTGACATTTTAAGCACAGGATTTTATATCTGTTCCCAATTTTCCATTTTTACTGCTATTGCGTTTGTTCACTTATGAGTTCCCTTAAGAAACGTCTAAGTATCTACTCTGTTAGACACATCCTAGAAAAAGGAAGATACAATCCCTACCTTCATTTTCTATACAGTCCTCTGCCTTACAAAATTGGAGTCTGATGAAATGATTAAAAGTGTCGTGATTTACAAAGACCCACCTGGTAGACTGCCTTAGCTCAATCTGATGTCATAGCCATTTACCATTCCGAGAAACTCTCTGAGAGAGCAAAGTTAGAGGGAAAAACACAGGCTTCTAGAGGTTCTGAGATGTGCCCGAGATTGCACAACCTTCAGTGGAAAGGCCGGCCAGACCAGATCCCAAACGCAACAAGATACTGCTGTAGTTCTTCTCCTTCTACACAAGGGCTTTTCAAGTGTTTTTCTCATTTAACTTGAATAGTCCCTTTGCTTAAATTACATGTTACTTAGAAATCACAAATAAAAATAGACAAAAGCAAAAGTTATTCAGGGTCTTCTAGGTGTGCTTTTCCTGGGAGGTCACCATGTCACATGGAAGAATTTTCAGGTTCTTGCATACAGGGTTCTGCAGTATCTTTGTGTAAAGACCACATAAGATGAAAGATCTAATACACTTAGAAAATTTAAAACATGTGCTTGGTTTTATTGTTTGTTTTTCTACTTACCTACATATGGGAATTGAAGAAAGGAAGAACTGTACTAAACATTAGAAAGAAAAGATATTATCCTCATGCTATTAAAGCTTGCACAATCTTTTTTTCCTCCAAAGCAATTTTTTGTAGAAGAATTTTAAACCTTTTCAAAAGAACTTCAGCCTTTTCATACTGATTATCACATCTACAACTACCATGTTAATATAGCAAAGACATTCTGAAGCCACAATTAAATTTGAATTCATAAGTATATGTCCCTTAGAAATAATCAAAATGAAAGACCAAATAACAAATTGATATAAAAGTATAAACCAGGAAAACAAAGTTTTAAAAAATCTTTCATACAAATACCACTAGGAAAAAAAGGATTTCAAATAGTTCATATTTCTCATTAGTTTTGAAGCTTAAGGGATTTGGGAACATCTTTAATCCATTTATCTCTTTTATGTAAGAATTTGAACTTAGAAACAGTATAAATATTGTAGATGGTATAAATTTACACTAGACACTGACTTTTAGAGAACAAGTAGATATTCATTGTCAAGAAATTCCTTTACACATCATAATTATATACACATCCCCTTTGAAGTTTGTGTCTCCTTTTTTCTCCCTTAATTAAAATGGAAAATGTTTTGAGTCTTTTGTTACTTTATATTCCACAGATGTTCCAATAAAATTTTTAAAATTACAAAAACAAACACTGATGCTAGTTTTGCAATATTTATTTACATAGTGTGTGGGTGGTCCCCAAAACTTTCCATGGCCAATATTTGTTATTGGGAGAACTATTTATTATTCCTTACAAAAATATTTAAAGGGAAAAGACACTTTAGTTTGACAGACATGCCTGGATCGTAGCTAGTACCCCTGTATCTCCATTATGAATAAGATGTTGATTGGGTTTTTCACTGAGATGACACCTAGTTCTTGGTATGATTCAAAATCACCAGTGAAGCAGTTTGGAAACTTGCTGTATGTTTTAGTGAGAAATTTTCAATGGGACATGAGAATTTGAGTGTATGTGTGGGGGGTGTGTGTATTAATTTGAATGCTGACACATTTGGGGTATTCTGTTTAAAAATATTATACTCTGAACATAGATGTTACAGCTCTTAACCCTAGATTAATCATTTGTGATCTTGAGGATGCCATCATGTCCTTGAATCTGAGTTCATGTAAAATGAAAGAGTTGAACTAGGCTGCCTATGGGAATATGCTTGAATCACTCTTGCCAGGGAGGGCTATTTGAAAGGTAGGGTCCTTAAGCTGGGCTCTAAAGAAACGCTAGGACTTTAGTACATCCATAAATAATCTTTCTCATGATTTTCATTATGTTGACCTTCAATTGTAGAACTTTTCAAAAAACAAATGCTTGTTGGAGGACAATTCCAAATTACTTTGCCCAGAAAGAATAGCCTACACTGTGACTCCTTTCTGCCATTTCAATCTTTATACTACTACAAGCATAAAGGAAACTTATGCAATAAATAGATTCAGCTACTCATTGATCATGTCCAGAACACACATCACCACTTACGGTATCTTTGACCATTCTGTCATTCCAAGACCTCCCCCTAAAATGTACCTCTCCTGTTCAACTCACTTCTTCCCCTGCAAAGTTTTTATAAATACACAAGGCAATCTTCAATTTCCTTTTTTTTTTTTTTGAGATGGAGTCTTGCTCTGTCACCCAGTCTGGAGTGCAGTAGTGTGATCTTGGTTCACTGCAACCTCCACCTCCTGGTTTCAAGCGATTCTCCTGCCTCAGCCTCCTGAGTAGCTGAGATTACAGGTATGCATCATCACGCCCAGCTAATTTTTGTACTTTTTAGTAGAGACAGGGTTTCACCATGTTGGTCAGACTGGTCTCGAACTCCTGACCTTGTGATTTGCCTGCCTTGGACTCCCAAAGTGCTGGGATTACAGGCGCCCAGCCTCAACTTTCCCTCTTTGATGGCTTCCGTTACTTTTGGAATACAATTCCATTTCTACAGCATGACAAAGAAGACTCTTTGATATGCATGTTGCCTCTAGCCTAACTTATTAATTAACAGATAATTAATAATAATATATAACGTAACAGGCAGTGAGCCAAAATAACAAATCAGACACTCATGGCTTCTGTCATAATGGAACTTGCATTCTAGTGGGAAAGACAGATAAGAAGAAGCAAATAAACACATTGAAATGATGTCAGACAGTGACATAAAGAAAATCAAGCAGGAACAATGTATAACAGAATGAGCAGGTGGCAGATCAAGGAGGACTTTGAGGAACGTACATTTCAACAGAACCTGAATGACAAGAAGATGTCAACCAAGTCCAAATCCGAGGGAAAAGCATTACAGGCAAGAATATCAAGTGTCAAGGGCAGAAATGAAGTTTGGCTTCTTCAAATTACAGAGGCCACTGTGATTTTGTGCAGCATGCCAGCAAAACATACGGTTTCAACTAGGTCCAGAGTAATAGGCAGGGCCAGCATAAGTAGGGCCTGATTGGGCAGGATGGATGGAATTTGGATTATCTTCTTACTACAATAGGAAGCTACAGGAGGGTTTAAACAAAGTGAGAAGTCTGCTTTGACTTATATTTTTAAATGATTACTTTCACTGCCATGCGGAGAATGCTTTTCAATGTTATAAAAATGAAAGAGGAGGCCATTGTTGTAGAAACTTTATCTCCAGCCATTTTTAAATATCTTCCCCTCTCCCTGGATGTGACTTGCAGAGTAGTTTTTCTACTGACTAACATAGAAGAGTTAGAAATGAAATTTTGTTTTACAAAGATTATGTTTTAACCCGTAATATATTATTAGTGTGGAAGTCAAAAGAAATAAATGTTCTAAAAATGTATAATAATCAGTTGTGTTAAATGCAGGATTCATTAATTCACTTCAGTCATTCCTCCATAAAATATTGGTGGAAAATTAATATGTATTAGGCACAGTGCTACTTTCAAGGATTATAGAGGTGGCAATAATAATAAGAGCTAAATACTAACATTAGTCAAAACATATAGGACATGTACTGTGTATTATTCTCTGTATAACACTCTTTACATATATTAACTTATTTTTTCTCATAATGTCTCTATGAACTATACATTGTTATTTGTCTTTTTTTTTTTTTTTTTTTTTTTTTTTTTTTTTTTTTTTTTTTTTTTTTTTTTTTTTTTTTTTTTTTTTTTTTTTTTTTGAGATGTAGTCTTGCTCTGTTACCCAGGCTGGAGTGCAGTGGCATGATCTCTTTTCAATGCAACCTCTGCCCTACAGGTTCAAGCGATTCTCCCGTCTCAGCTTCCGGAGTAGCTGGGATTACAGATGCCTGCCACCAAGCCTGCCTATTTTTTGCAGTTTTCTTTTTAGTAGAGACAGGCTTTCACCATATTGCCCATCCACGCTGGTCTCAAATTTCTGACCTCATATGATCTGCCCATCTCAGCCTCCCAAAATGCTGGGATTACAGGTGTGAGCCACCCGTGTCTGGCCTATTATTTGCCATTTCACAAATGAGATAATCTACAACAGAAGGGTTAAGAAACTTCCCCATGATCATTCAGCTAGTATATGGCAATATAAGACATTGAACTTACAGAATCTAGCTCCAGAAACTACACCTTGATTATCTACTTCATAGGTCTTTAAAAAAATAAAACAATTATTTAAAACTAAAACAAATATTGTATTTTTAGAAATTATTTTATCATTAAGATATATATTAAGCAAAATTATAAGGAAATATAAAAGCCTACGGTCACAAATTTTGCAAGAGTAAACTTTTAATAATCTGAAATACTGACAATCCTTTATCAATGAGTTAAAAAGAAAAAAAAATGTGAGGACACAAGAGCAATGAACTTAGCCATTTGTTTGAGAAATTGCCAACAAGAAGAAGAACATCTAAAAGTAAGAGCAAGAATTAGAAACACAATGTTCTTTAAGAATGGAAGACTCTGAACAATTTTGGAAACAGAGCAAAAGTGTCAGTTGTAAAGTACCTATGCAACAATCTTGCATGTTCTTCACATGTACCCCAAAACCTAAAATGCAATTAAAAAATATATAAAGAAAAAAAATGGGAAGAAATAACACGTACACAAGTCCTTCCAGGCAGGGATGATCTAAACACAGGTAAAGGAATTATATTCAGAACAGGAGAGAAATTTTTATCAAAAAAACTTTAAAGCAATAAGGAAGAGTAACCAGAAATAAAATTTAGAATAGAAGAAGTAATTAACATTATATAGTCATATTAACGGGACATTGGAACCATATATAAAATAACAAAGAATATTAAATGACATAGAAGTGGCAGGCAGGAATATCACTTATTCCTTGCTGAAACAAGACTGAAAAATAATGTCAGAACTCTATTGTAATTTGTCACTTTACATAATATTCTTACTTATGTTCAATATTTTATGTGTTAAATATAAAATACACCATCACACAAGTTCAGGTCTTTTCAGATTATCAAACTCTCTTCAGGCGTTGCCAAACTTAGAGCCAATCGAGTTGAGATGCTTGATAATTTCAATCAACATCAGAGCTGAGTAGGCTAACTTAACAATGGTGTTTTAGAAAGAATTATTCTGGTATGAAAACATATTCGCCGGTTACTTAGGACTTGGGTAATCTAATATGTCTCATGTAGACCTTACATCTGGATATCTATAGCTTAAAGCCAACTCTGAAGTTATAAATGAATGAGTGCAGAAGTAATCAGAGAAGAGAGAGAGAGACAGAAAGTGAGAATGCTACCAGAACGCCTCCACAAACCACTGTGATCGGTGAGACGTGCACCACTGTGTCTTAGCGCTCATTACTCCACTGGAGTTGGGTGTCAGGCATCATCATCAAGAACAGGTGTTAGCATCGCTTACAGCTCATTCATCATTAGGCTGCAGCAGTGTTAACATATGCTGTGTTAGTGCTAACCATGTTTGTTTTTACAATCAATGTTGATCTGCCCTTCATCATGCCAAAGAGATAAATGTTAGCTGAGGAGAAACAAACCTGGAGCATCATCTTATTTACTTACCCAGGTTCCTGTTCTCCTCCCCCATACCTCAGGAAAATTCTCATGCCTAGAACCGGTAAATGTTTAAAGATTTCAAATTCAAGATTTTGAGATAACTTAAAAGTGTGCAGAAAGCATTTGTTTAGAATTATATTTGACATAGACTTATTAGAGAACTCCTGGTTAAAACCTTAAATTCTGGTATTGATTTTATGTCATTGATTTAACTGTAGATCACTTAATCAATGGCATTCTATTTAACAGACTACTTAGAGATTAGGATTTAAAGACAATTAAATTTGAATTATAGACAGCCCATCTTGCTGTTCAATTGTTAAAGTATAAGATCAGAATAAAATGTTTAGCATTTTAGAAAAACCAGGAAGCATGTAATCAGACCTATATAGCAAGGTTACACATATTCATTGATTAGGTTCTGTCTGATTGAACGAAAAGACTTAAACACAGAGTTGCCCTCTTCAGTATAGCTGTGGTTTTCATTAAGCATATCACTTAACTTCAGCTTAACAAATGCGAATTTGTTAATTAATTAGTTCATTCAGGAGCTCTAAATTGTAATTTGCATATCAACTGTTAGTTCTAAAATAGAGTTCTTAAAATGTTCACAGAAATTTTCTTCTTAAATGTTGTACTCTTTACCTTGACTTTTTTTTTTTTTTTTTTTTTTTTGAAACAGAGTTTCACTCTTTCACCAAAGCTGGAGTGAAATGGCATGATCTCGGCTAACTGCAAACTCTGCTCCAGGTTCAAGCGATTCTCCAGCCTCAGCCTCCTGAGTAGCTGCAATCGTAGGCACCCACCACCATGCCTGGCTAATTTTTGTATTTTTAGTAGAGATGGGGACTTCACCAGGCTGACCAGGCTGGTCTCAAACTCCTGACCTCAGGTGATCCAACCACTTCAGCCTCCCAAAGTACGGGGATTACAGGCATGAGCCACCAAGCCCAGAAGGATTTTTTTTTCTTTAAGTTTGCCAAAAGTTTTGCTGAGTAAAAGTACATTTTAAACTTTTTGCAAATATGATAATTTCTAAATCAGGGAGTAAACAATTGAGGCTGTACAGCCAAGTAATTTTTACAGCTAGATAACTTTTTACAGTTGTTTTACATTTTGTTTTGTATTGTGTTGGTGCACGTGTGTGCTATGATAAGAGTTACATCTTTTCCATTTTGCTTTCTGCTGGCTCTCTCTCATCACGCTATTTTTTCTTTAGGGCTCTGGCTTGAATTCCACTCTTTGTGGCTTTGGCATTTCACTTTCAGGTCTCTGTAGCCAATTTAGTATCTTTTTATTCTTTCTGACCTTCCTGTGCACTGGTATAATTTGTTCTTGAGACAGAAAGTTGTTTATCTGATGAGCTTTTAGTATTTTGAACTTTTCCTTCTCTGTTAAACTTTACCCAGTTAGTTCCTTCTTTTGTAGCTTAATTTTATTATATATGTATATTTTTTGTTTGAGACAGAGTCTCACTCTATTGCCCAGGTTGGAGTGCAGTGGCATAATCTTGGCTCACTGCAAGTTTGGCCCTCCACCTCCTGGGTTCAAGAGATTCTCCTGCCTCAGCCTCCCTGGTAGCTGAGATTACAGGTGCATACCACCACGTCCAGCTAACTTTGTAATTTTAGTAGAGATGGGGTTGCACCATGTTGCCCAGGCTGGCCTCGAACTCCTGATCAGGTGATTCACCAGCCTTGGCCTACTAAAGTGCTGGGACTACAGGCATGAGCCACCGTACATAATCCTGGCATAATCTTCTTTCTTAAACATAATTATTTTTATTTTATTTACTCTTTATTAGCTGTAATATTGTAGTTACATTCAAAAAGATTTTATGCATTAAAATTATTTTTCATTGTCAATCGAATATTAAATAACCATTTAAGCAGAGTTTTGTCTTAGGTCATTTGACCATTTATTATAGTCTCGAATTTTATGAGGTTCAGCTGGTTGAGAGGCAGCCTGGAATGGTGATTGAAACTTTGGAGTTAGATTATTCAAACTCTGGCTCTTCCATTACTACCTATTTATCCTTGCACATATAACTTAATCCTGCTGTGTCTCAGTTTCCTTATCTACGGAATGGTGATGCTATTACCTAATATAGGGTTGCTGTTGAAGATAAAGTTAATCAATAACAGTGCTTGAAATATTAGAAGTTTATTATTGAAAGTATTTACTTAGCTTTTAGTTTCCTCACTTATTATTACCGTAGTTTTTCTAGGATGAAATGCATTTTATGTTACCTCCACGCACACACACACAAGATCACATATATATATGCTACTCATAGCGTCTTAAAGGTAACCATTTGGGAATCCAAAATATTCTCTAAAATTCCAAAAGAGTCTCTGTCTGTAATCGTCTATTTCACCTCAATTATGCCGGAGTGTCCTTTCCTTGCAGTCCCAGGGATCTGCATTTTGCTTAATGAATGACGGTGCTCTCAGGACAGATCACTTACATTGATAGGGATGGAAAACATGGGACAGCGGGTAGTAGACCAAATACATTGTGTCTCTAGCCCTCTAATAACTTCTCATAGGACTCAGTAAAAAAAAAAAAAAAAAAAATTTCAGCAAGCAGAAGAAATTGCCAATGAGCAGCCACACGAATTGGAGGAGGTCAGTGATGTGTGCTGACTAGCACATGTTCACTTGCCGACTTCCCGCACATTCAGCTGTCAAAAAATTCAGGCTAAGTATACGGAACACTTATTCAACCAGATTCTTCATGAAATTTTAAGTTTTAGAATATATTGGCACGTAATTCTTTATACAAATGTTAAAATACCACTGTAATTGATAGTCACTGCCTGCAGTTCAACCATGCCCAAATTAAACCTGAATAATGCACTGCCTGTGCTTCAGACTGTTCCTGAATATCACCAGAGGAAGAAAAAAAAACTGTATTTAAATGTAATGAAAAAAATAAGTTATGTCAGTAAGTTGAGAGTGAGGCATTCTCTCCCACAGTTCTTTGGATTAAATCAGTCCCCCCTGCTTTTAGCAATCTTAATACAAATCACATTATATAATAACCTTGTCCCCTTTACTTAGAATGAACTATAAAAGCAATAATAGCTAAAACAAAAATTTCTTCTGTTATTTTGAAAATGCTTTACTATACAAGACTATTCGCCCTGAGAGCATGGAACCATGACTCGGTAGTCAGTCACAATGATCAAGCGAGATAACTACTCAGTAGGTATTCATTGTCCAGGTGAATGAGAAAACAAAAGCAATCAGGTTATCAGAAAGATCTCAATGGTCACTAACTTCTTAGTAAGGATCAGAGGTTGCCACAGTAATGTCTATCTCTACTGTGTTCCATATTTTATTTCGGTTTTCGCTTTTCTAATTACATCCAGCTTCACCTTCATGAACCCTACTTTACATTTTCACATCATTCTATTATTCATAAAGCGTGGAGATATCTGTATGAGGAACGGATTTGACTTACTAGAATAAATCTGTTATAAAAATGTTCACTTGTGCATTTAAGATTTGTGAACATATTCGATTCGAGTTAATGAAAGTATTTTTGTTTTTTTCTTTTATTTTGTTACCCTACAAAATGTTGGGAAGCCTGTTCATGGCTTTCATTTTAATGTGTTTAGCATGAAGTGACAGAATGTCCTGGTTCATTTCAGAGAGTTGCCCAATTTCACAGGATAGAGAAAGGTCTGAGTAATCAGAGAGTGATATAACATAAAAGTAGGATTTGACAGAAATAAACTGTCAGTTCAGTATTTTCCATTCAACAAAGTTGACATCATTGACGTTAGCCTTTAGACATTGTATTATTGTGCAAAAAAAAGACTAGAACTTTTCTCATTTTGATTCTGTAATTTATTTTTATTGTAGCTGAACATCATTTTTCCTCTTTGGGGAGTTTTATATTTAGAATTTGTATGTTCCCTTTTGGCCTTCAGTCACTGCTTTATGAAAAGAGCCAATCATTCTGATATAAGTAACAGGAAACAGAGAAAGAAATATTAACATAGTGTAAAAATCTATGCCATCTTTGATTTTTATAGCAAATCTCTGCAAATCAGGCAGCCCAGTTTTTTGAAAGATGGAGGACAGAGAGCATTTTGACTACTTTTCAAATTTATACTGTGCATTATACATGTTTATTTAAGCCATTAATGGCTGTAATGTGTGATGCTATTTCTCACCAAGGGAAAATTAACAGGATTAGAAAGAAGATTTAGCTTTGTTTAAAAAAGAAAGATGATATTAATTTTTCTGATAAATTTTCTGCTTTTTTACTAAAATGAATTGTTTGGAACTATTATGAATTACATGCAGCATGCATAAAGATGCTCTTAATACTAATTGATGAATGTCATGAACAATGACTTCCACTGACCTTATAAACATCAATTTGTTACGGAAAGCAAAGTAATACCTACAAAAGACTTAAATTGATGATGTCACATATGAAACAAAAGAAAGTTTTTGGTTTGGTGGCAGGTTAACAAATAAAAAAAACTTGAGGAAAGGGAAAAAAACAGACTGATTTAGAAGGAAAATGATTAGAATTTTAAAGGTAAAGGGGCTAAGATATCAGGAGAAAACAAAAGTAAATTGGAAGTAGGTAAGGTAAAGATAATATATAAATATGTATATTTATATGTTTATATATAGCATATGAATATAAGATTGCTTTGCATACCTAGGAGTCTGTATTTTCATCTTTTTATATGCAAAGGTAAAAACTTATTTGTTAATGTGTGATTATTTATATATCAAATAGCAGAAAAAGGAATGCTGTGTCTTAAAAAAAATTTTTCTTTAGGTATATAGTCTTCTTAGCAAGTTGAAAGCCTGACAAAACATCTTAGGAGAGAGAAATTCTCCCTTGTGAATATTCACATAAATTTGTATTGCTATTAAGTTGCTTGCATATGTTCTCATGTATCCTTAGCATGGGAAAATACTAACTTTATAAGTAGTTTATGATTAATTACTTCTTTTCACTCTTTTTGTCTCAATAAAAAGCAATATATTAAAGTAAATGTTAGCAGCCAGTTAATCTGAGCACTCAAGGGAAGGGTGTAACAGATTGTAAAGATTAATGCATATCTTATATATTTAATATATAATTTATATTTAATGTGTTTAATATACATATTTATGTGTGACTGTATGTGTGCGTGTATATGTACATGCACACACATATACAAACACACACACACATATTGTACCAGGGGCCTCCATATATCCACTATATACATGTTGAGTGCATGTATATAGTGGATACCACATACTCACTCCCAGGAAAAAGGAGGAGGAGAAAGAGAAGGAAGGGAGGAAAAAAGGAGAAAATTTTCAAATGAGTTTCTATTAGGACCCATTTTCCTATTACATGTTCCGAATATTTGGAACCCTTTATAAAATCAAGTTGAAATCTCTACTATTTTGATATGTATTCTCTTAAAGGTTACTACCTAGGGAGATTCCATGTTGACTGGCAAACAAAGCATACCATTTTAAGAATGACTCTTGATAAAATGTGTGTCTAGGAATTAAAAATGTCTTGTAACAGATACACAAAATACAGAGATTTAGAATATTACAAGACAGATAATTTTAATGTTTCACACTTTTAAGTACAAAATTCTTCATTTTCCTAAATATTATCAAAAATGTTCAATATTAAATCTTGAAAATTTCACCCTACATTTAGGAAACAGTTCAAAAGTCATATTGCCAATATACCTCTCAATTCTATTATTCTTACAGCTTAAAATCATTTATGGCAAAACACAGATTTTACTTTGTCCTTCTGTCTTATTAGATTACAACACCTGATGTCTCTGAAACTAAATATCAAAATTTATTTGATGCTGCAGTTCACCTCTTTTCTCAAAGCATTTGTTTGAATAGGAGGGAACAACCAAATTGAAATTAATCTCAAGAAAAAAAAACATTAAAAGCAAAAACCAGAGTAGAGCCAAAAATAACGTAAGCTGGTCCTCCTGCACTCAGTCTTTCTTAAGTGTTCTGCCAGTGCACTCTCAATGTGTATATTCAATTACTACTAAGGGGCTGTAAATTATGTGACACATTTTGAGTGGTCTAATGTCCACTAGGGAAATGAGATGCTGCAATGATTTCCATTTGTTCACTGATTTTGAACTCAAACTACCAATGGATCTCACTTGACTGAATTTTCTGCTTGAAAGATTTGGATTTGTAGGTCTTAAATAAAAAAAGCTTACCTACAAGTATGTAAGATTTTTTTCAAATGGCTTTTCAGTTTTGTATTTGAGAATTTCACTAAATTCCAACTGCTTTAGATAGGAACAGTTAATGGCATCACACCTCTTGTATTTTTCTGTATGAAGCTTGCAAATACTTCTACCACCTTCCCTCTGCAGAAGAGTACATTCAGGGCTTTTGGGAATTGTAGCCTAGAAAGCCTTGAAGTGAAGGGAGGTAAAGAAGAAGTTGCCAGCCGGACTCAGGGGTTTTGTTTGCCACAAGGATAATATAAAGGCAACCATCAGCCTTGCTGATGAGGTTCCTTGATTCATCTCTTAGACAGCTATTAGGACCCATCTGTTTGATTGCCTCCTCCATCCAGAGACCACAGGGAACAGTTCTTCAGCTACTAGTTGTACAAAACATTACTCTGATTCTGAATTTGACAATCCATGAGTCACGCACCCTATGCATTTGGGACACAGAAGCTTTGAGTCTCAAAGTTTAACACAGACTTTAAATTATATTTTATTCGCATGTTTAATGCCTTCTTCAAATTAATGTGAGAGCTATTGTGGAAGATATTCTAAATTGTGTGTTATATATGCCAATAGTGACTTTAACAAAATGAAAATCACTATTTCCCAAAATAATTATGAAAGAGCTAAAATGGGGCTCAATCAGTGACTGCAAAGTTCAACATTATCATTTTATAACTGAGGACATTCAGTGGAGTCTTGATTTGCTCAAAGTTGAACTATGTTATGTTAGGTTTCAATGTCAGATTTACTCTGATGACTTAGTAATAAGTCATTCCTAACCTTCCTATCATCAGCTCTAAGAATATCAAAAATACCTTAATAATTTAACAGTTCTTTTTATTGGAACACTATTAAACTATTCCTACTTGAAATGAAGGTATAATTTCAATGAATTTGAATTTATTTTCAAATTATTTATCAATAATAAGCAGAATGATCAGGATTAAGAGCTCAACTAAATCAACCTAGAAACAAATTTTATAGTTTTTTGTCAAAGATGCAGCAATTTGTAAAGTAATGACGATTTATATTCAGCACTCAGTATCACAGTCATTATTACTGACACAATTCTCCTTTAATCTATGCAGAGCACAGGAATAAAGGAGGGTCGTCCATCCCACAATTGGTCTTCCTAGTCATTTGTAAATAGATCAGACAGCCCAATTTGCTTTAGATACTCCAATTCAGAAAGTAATAGGCCCATGGTAAAATTATGCTACTATATTAACATATTTTTGTGTTTCAATTCATCTATGAAATAAAATAGGTCCTTTATTTTTCTGATATAAGACAGAACCACTCTATATTTTAGCCTATTGTCCAGATGATAATGATACAACTCCTTTGACAGTAAAAACAAAACTCTTATATACTCAATCATTTTTTTGAAAATGTGAAATTCTCACTTAAGGCAGTTTATAAATGTATGCATGTATGTGTACACAGCTTTACTTATATATCTAAACTTTCCTATTTTCAGTTTCTATAAAAATGATAGTTGTATATAATATACAGGTTAAAAGATATTATAACTGCCTTCCTCTATAAAACTCTCTTTAATATTATACTATGAACTGTTATAATTGTTATAACTTGTCTTTCATGTTCTTATTTCTATAAGTTTCAACTAGTGTTCCATGAATTCTATATCAGATATTTTGTACTTATATATTAAATACTCATTTCAAACTGTTTGAAGAAATATTTTGAGTTTTCTATAAAATTAAACATTTTAAAAAATCTTTTAAGACCTAGAAACAGTGAATATCTTTTTTAAAAATTTTTTATCAGTACATAATAATTATATATATTTATGGGCTACATGTGATTTTTTTATTGTATTTTTTTAAATAACGTAATTGTACATTTTAGGGGGTACATACTGATGTGTACATACATATAGTGTATAGTGATCAGATCAAGCTAATTAGCATATCCAACATCTCAGATGTATCATTTTGTTGGGAACATTCCTCTTTCATGCTATTTAAAATTATATAACATATTATTGATAACTATAGTCATCTTATTGTGGTATAGAACCCTAGGGCTTATTCCTGCTGTCTAGCTGTAATTTTATAGTCTTTAAAAATTTCCTATCATTCCCTTCCTCCTAAGCGTCCCAGTCCATAATAACCTCTGTTCTACTTTTCACTTCCTTTTAAACCTGGATATTTCATCATACTGCCTGACTTGAAAATACACTACAAAGTTATGGTAACCAAAACAGCATGGTACTGGCATAACAGACACACAGAACAATGGGACAAAACAGAAAACCCACAAATAAATCCATACATTTACAGCCAACTGATTTTCTGCAATGACACTAAAAAATACACAGGGAAATGACAGTCTTTTCAATAAATGGCTCTGGGAAACTAAATATCTACATGCAGACAAATGCATGTGAGGTGAAACTAGATCTCATCTTTCACCATTTATGAAAGTCAAATGAAAATGGATTGAAGACAAATGTAGGATCCCAACTATGAAACCACCAGTTGAAATCTGAGGAAAAGCTCCATGACATTAGTCTGGACAAGAATTTTTTGAGTAAGATTCAAAGGCATAGGCAATAAAAGCGCAAATAGACAAACGATATTACATCAAACTAAAAAACCTCTGCACAGCTAGAAGAAACAACCTACAGAATGGGAGAAAGTATTTGCAAACTATGTATTTGACATGGGCTAATTTCCAAAATATGAGGAACTCAAACTAAACAGAAAAAGAACAACAACAACAAAATCCTATTAAAAATAGGCAAAAGACCTGACCATTTCCCAAAAGAAGACATAAAATTAGCCAAGATTATATATATGTGTGCGTGTGTGTGTGTGTGTGTGTATACACACACATCACTAATCATCAGGAAAATTCAAATCAAAACCACAATGAGATATTTATCTAAACCCACTTAGAATGGCTATAATCAATAAGACAAAAAATAACAAATTTGGTAAGAATGTGGAGAAGGGGAAACTGTTATACACTGTTGGTAAAAATGTAATTCCATATTATGGAAAACAATATGGAGATTCCTCAAAAAAATAAAATTAAACAACCATATAATTCAGCATCTCATTACTGGGAATATATATTCAAAGGAAAGGAAATCAATATATCAAAGAGGTTCTGTAGTTCCATGTTTATTGCAGCACTTTTCACAAAAGCCAGGATATAGAATCAACCTAAGTGCCCAATTATAAATGAATGGATAAATAAGAAAATATATATATATGTAAATAGACATATACAATACTATTTGTTCATAAAGCAGAATAAAAACCTGTCATTTGTGGCAACATAGACAAATCTGGAGGAGATTAAATTAAATGAAATTATCCAGGTACAGAAAGACAAACACCACATGACCTCACTCATATGTGGAATCTAAAATAGTTGATGTCATAAAAGTAGAAAGTAGCATAATGTTTACCAGAGGCCGGAGAGGGGAGAGCATGGGAGCATAGGGAGAGATTGGTCAAAGGGTACAAAGTTACAGTTAGGAACAATAATTTCTGGTGTTCTGTCACACCACAAAGAAATGATAAATAATGGATATGCTAATTTCTTTGATTTTATCATTATACAAGGTATACATGCATTGAAATATCACACTGTACCCCATAAATATATTACGTGAAAATTCTAAATAAAATAAAACTCTAAAAACCTAGATATTTCACATATTTACAAATTTGTTTATAAATTAATACCAAATTTAGTCCAATATACATGTATGTGAATTCTAAATATATTGGCTTTCTAAATATATTATTTTGAAGGTGGGTCTATTTCTTAGTTTATATGAGGTTTAGATTAAAATGTTAAACTGGGAAAAAATACTTCATTCAAAACTAGCTATCTTAATAATTGGATTAAAATTTTACAGAACCTACAAATATATAATGGTGAAACGAATCTTCCAAACATGAACACTTTATAAAATGGTGGCAGAGATCATTTGAAATGATCAAATGTATTTAGCACTTTGATGTAAAATATATCACAATAACATGCTCTGCAATATTAAACACTTCATTAAATGATTGAATTCTGGGTTTCTTCCAGTCTTCTAATTGGCACTGTTCCTATTTTCTTCATTTATTTCAGCCACTTGATGGTTCTTGCCAAAATCCCAAAATTTAAGTGTCTGAGACTTAGAATCAATCTAGATTTGACCAAATGTGTTACCAACTTTAATTTTTGGTGCTAATTGGGTTATTAATTTCCTACATCTACTTTTGTAGATATAGATGTGCTAGCACATAGCTGTTCAAGAAAAACTAGAAGGAAAGGCTATGTCTGAGGCTTATTTCCAGCTTTCAAAAAAAAAAAGGAGGAGGAGGAGAATGAATAGCAATGCAATTTTCCTTGTTTAATCTGCAAACATCATAAATCCTGCTTTAAACAAATAAAGAAACATATATTCACCATCCTGTTGGAACTGGAGTATCGGATTATATTACCTGATCTTATAGAAAGGCAGGGAACTACTCTTTCAACAAGCTCAACAGAGAAAGGAAGAGAATGATGAGCTTAATTGAGAAAGGAGGAGAATGATGATTTGAAACATTTCCTTTACCCATAACACTTCAGACATCTTAAATCATAAAGATGCTCTTTCAAGACTCCCTGGGATCTACACCCTACCATTAGTGTCAAATGCATAGAAGAACAGCATATTTTTTTTTATTGTGGTGGTGTGGCTTTGCAAGATTTCCCCCCTCTAATACTTATCACATATGTGTGCATACACACACACACACAAACACACACACACACACACACACACACACACACACACGGCTGAGGAGTCAAGCGACTATCTCTTGCTTCCTTAAAATTTGAGGTTCTACAACAGATTGTGTACACTTTAGTGAGTTAGCTACTTACAGGGCTCTTGGGATTACCTTTACATGACACTGTGAGAAATGAGGGAGCATTGATTCTTTTTAAAGGATGACTGTTTTACAGAACTATTATGGTGTACTCTGTATACAATTTATCTAGAGTCTATCTTCTAAATAAAAGATAGTAATCCTTTTTTATTATTATAACTCAAATCCTCCACTCCATTAACCAATGACTATCACATTTTTCTACAATTGAAAGTGTGTTATCTTTACCTCCAATTGACATCTATTAGTATATTGATCATATGATATCAAAATTTAATGTTTAATTTATATTTCCCAGATGGGTAAATCTCTATCCATTTAATTTGATAAAATATCAATGTACAGTACAGCAAAATATCAATGAAATAGAAAAAAATGGGCATGAGAAGAATATGGCGTCCTAGGAGCTAAAAACCTAATGTCTAAAACTAACTAGAGCCAGTGTCTTTTGAAATACCAGTATTATAAGAACTCACAAGATGAGGATGTTTTTACAGAAAAATGTTCAATGTTTATAGAAAGTAATTCTCTCCTTGTGTATGCAAACTTCTATGGAATGCATACAGAGGGTCAGGCATGAAACCAGCATAAGTTCATTTACAGATATAATAAATAAAATGGGTATGAAACAGGCTGGGTGCCGTGGCTTGAGCCTGGGACTTTATAGGCTCCCCTCTTTCCTGCCTGTAAACCCTCAGCACTTTGGAAGGCTGAGGTGGGTGGATCACCTGAGATGAAGAGTTCTAGACCAGCACGGCCAACATGGCAAAACCCTGTCTCTACTAAAAATATAAAAATTAGCCAGGCGTGGTGGCATAGGCCTTTAATCCCAGCTACTCGGGAGGCTAAGAACGGAGATTCACCTGAACCTTGGAGGTGGAGGTAGCAATGAGCCAAGATCATGCCACTGCACTCCAGCCTGGGTAACAGAGCAAGGCTCCATCTCAAAAAAAAAAAAATAAGTATGAAACATTTTATTATTATTTAAGAGTAGAGTCCAACTGAAAGTCAAGTAGAATTCAAATCATCAAATTCAATATTTGGAGAAGATTATTAAAACACATAGGGAAATAGACACATGAAATACTTTAAGACACTGCCATCTGTAGTGGAAAGTTATATTACAATTTATGTATATATAAACAAAATGACTCTGGTGCCCTTGAAACACATATAAATACACATTCCCAATGGATTCCATATGCTGTGCAACACTAATTACATACATTATTTGATTTACATGAACTAAATAAGTCTCATTAGCATTAAATTTATGAACCCCCACCAATCTTTGTCTTCATTCCTTTTCTCAACTATGTAAGAAACCACTGTCCTTCAATGACATTAAATTCATTCATAAAAAGACACTTTAAAAGAAGGTACTACTATATTACTTTCCATCTCAGAACTAAGAGTGCTCTCAAAAGTTAGTCGGTTTGGGAATATTCACGATTAACTCTCAAGCCAAGTGGTAGTTTCCAAAAGGGAGAGTTATACCATAGAATTAAAAACAAAAATAAAAATTTGAGCTTTCAATTAATGTAAATAAAATTTAAATTTAGATTGAATATTACCCTAGAATTATCAAATGTGACTTTCAAATGAATGGTCACATTTCTTAGGCAACTCCATAAGGACTGACTTTCTGACAGTTACAGTTGATGATGTCTATTACTTTTTAAACAAACCTTTGAACATCTTGGTCTGTATTTTAAAATAACCTGTCAAACTTGGTTATTTTATTTTATTAATTATGCATCTTCTGAATAGTTATTTTGGATTTAATGACTTAATAGTATATAAGATTCTCAAGTAATGTAAGTTAAACTATTAAAATTTTACCACACAATGAAAATTTAAATTGTTTGAATGTTAATTGAAAGCATTGACAATTTCTTTCTTTGTAGACAATTGCAAACATTTGTAGATTCTTAAACAGATACAATATATGTTTTTCCTCTGGCACATTTCACGATATATATTACCATCTGTCTTATTATGAGGAGACACATTCATATAGGCATATATTGAAATACATATACATTCACCATTATGCACATGTACATTTCCACTATACACACACCTACAAATATATTTTTTAGATACAGAATACCTGAGTTCTCATTTCATCATGAAACCATGTACCTTCAATAGGACCAAAACACTTGGAGCCTCAGTTTTTTAAAGGTATATAAATGGGGTTTCCACATCTTGCCTACTTCACGTGGTTTTTATGAGCATCTAATGAAGCAATATATTTGAAAGCACTCAAGAAGTCAGGTTACAACTACAAACTAAATAAATACAAGGCTTATATGCTAGTCCTGATATTCTATGTTCAACATAGAGCATCTAATAATAAAAAAGGAAAAATTCATGAAGCACTCTTAACCAGACACACATAAACGTACATTAAATTTAAGGGTCAAAACCCCATGAAGCTAAAGATGCTCTCCACCAGATTATCTTCACTAATCACTTTACCAGTGATAATTTCAGCAAAGAAAGGGCTATTACAGAGGTGAAGGTTAGGGTGGAAGTGGGGAAGGAGGTCGGACATGTGAGTTGGGAAGATCTTTACCCACACGCTTTCACCTGGACTGAGGAATATTACAGATAGGAATGCGTAGCACACTGGAAAGACAGGAAAGCAAAACTAAAATCAATCAATAAATCAAGGTTGAAAATTATATAATTAGATTTTATATATACCTTAAAATGAAAACAGATGATACAAAGGACAAGGTGATCTTGAATGACTTATATCATTCTAATAAATCTTACCATTGTTTTTAATAGCTGCTTCACATTAATATTTAACTATAAACCGACATCAGCTTATGGGACTATATAATGATAGCAGAAAATCTAAACTTGTTTTCTCCAACTGTCTACTTGCTGAGACAATATTGCTATATGCAAGACGTATTTTTTGTGAATGCATGTATTTACTATTTCTTGAGCCTAACAATGATAATCATTAATAGCTTCAGTTTATAGCTTTCGTTGCACTCTACAAGCTGACAAAATCCAAGTAGATATCTCTAGCAGGGACTTCTTTCCTAAATTCCACACTCCACATAAATGCCAACTGAAAATTTCCATGTACCCTAACATATCCAGTTTTGGATTGCGATTTTCCATGAGACCTTAAAACTACACCACTGCATTCATCCTTGCATTAGTCTCTTTCTATGCTGCTGATAAAGACATACCCGAGACAGGAAAGAAAAAGAGGTTAACTAGACTTACAGTTCCACAAGGCTGACGAGGCCTCAGAATCATGGCAGAAAGCAAAAGGCACTTCTTACATGGCAGTGGCAAGAGAAAAATAAGAAGCAAAAGGAGAAACCCCTGACAAACCCATCAGATTTTGTGAGACTTATTCACTATCACGAGAATAGGATGGCAAAGACCCACTCCCATGATTCAATTACCTCCCACTGGGCCCCTCCCACAACACATGGGAATTCTGGGAGATAAAATTCAAGTTGAGATTTAGATGGGGTACAGCCAAACCATATCAATCCTCAACTTAGATGATTGCAACTCTGTATTCCCAGTTAACTCAGGCCAAAAAGTTGCAGTCATAGCTAACCCCACCCCATCCACTAATAAAAACTTTGACTCTATCTCCAAAATTTACTTCTTGCCTTTCAACACCTGCACTGCTAACAACCTGGGCCAACACATCACCATCTTACATGTTGAAAAGTATATTTCCAGAATATTTTACTAAAACTGCCCTGCTTTCCGACCTCATATTCTCAACTAAGCAGCTAAACTAATGCTGTTAAGATGGAAATTACATGTCACTTCTCTGCTCAAAACTTCTAATGGTATACTAGTTCATTCAGAATAAAAGTCAATTCCTTAAAGCCAGTAGGCTTGACAAAACTTCCCCCTATTAGTACTCCTTTTGCTTCCTCTGCTCTACCTATAACCACCCTTCTGTGCCTTCACAAACAGACCAGGGTCACTCTTCCAATCCCAGAATCCAGGTTTTTTTTTTTTTTTTTTTTTTAAATAAAATATACATCATTAGCAAGTTATTTCTTTGTTATATAATCATGACATCCACTAGAAAAGCTGATGAGTTTAACCATTCTTGACCAACAGTTAGGAATCCCTGGTGTGTGATCAAATCAACACTTAAACGGAAATACAAATAGTACCAATTCAAGAAGTTGAAGTTATGGATTTTTGCCTTCTTTCCAAATACAGTTATTCAACAATCTATCCTGTTATGTACAGAATTGATCAGTTCTATCTTCTTACTAAGTGACATTATCAAAATTCATCTAAACCTTAAAAACCAATGTGCTATTAGCCAAGTTATTTTTATCAGTGGAAGAGATCCACATTACCCCAGGATTATCATGTTGTATCCGTATGTGTGTTCAGCAACTTCAATTCTTGCCTCCTCAGAAGAAAGAATTCAACTGAGGGGCATAAAGCAGAAAAAGACTCAGGTAAGTTTCAGAGAAGGAATGGAAGTTTATTTAAAAGGTTTCAGAACAGGAAAGAAAGGAAGAATCCTTGGAAGAGATCCAAGTGGGTGCCTGAAAGTAAAAGGGAGAAAAAGGAGAACCTTTAACCTTGATCCTGGGACTTTATAGGGTCTCCTCTTTCCTATGATTCTTCCCTTAGGGTGGACTTGCGACAGTGCCCTCCTTACCCCTGGGAATTGAGCATGTGCAGTGCATTTAGGGAGTTATATGCATGCCCATCTAAGGCTTTCTTTCTTTTTCCAGTGGAGTGTACCTGGAAGATCATACTTAGGGACTGTGTTAAGGAACAAAAAACTTCTCTTCCTGAGTCCACAAGGGGCGTGGTTTCAAAGGCAGGAATTTTCCAGGGCCATGCCTCCATCCACCTCCCCATCCGGGAACCTAAAGGTCTTTGTCTCACTTTCCCGCTCCTTGCAGACTACGCAGAAATTCCAGGTGAGCTTCTTTGTTCCAAAATGCCCACGGAAAGCTCTGGGAAGAGGGGGCTCTAATTGTGGGCTGGGCAGCCAATCCGATATCAAAGTTGAAGATCAATCACTCTAGAGGGCAGGAATAACTCCAAGGATAAAACCCCACTGCTCCTTACCTATATGATTCCTCCCTTGGATCCCCTCCACGGCAGCGTGGGAGCTCTCTCGCTCTCTCTCGCTCTCTCTCTGCCTAATAAATCACTCTTTGCAAAACTCTTTGAGACCATGATATTTATTCAAATGCTAAGCTCACAGCACCTCCGGGGTCCTTTTCCCCATTCCTGGGGCAAGAGAGGCCAAGGACCTGGGCACATAGGGGAAAACATCCGATCTGAGGCCCCGCAGCTCTGCTCCCCTCCTCACCCGGGTTACATCTTTGGCAAGCACCAGGAGGGAACTGAGCCCCTGGGCCCCACCCTGGTTATACTTCATCATTTCTGTCTCTTAAAACGCATGCCCAAGAGGTGTGTCCCCTTGAGGGCTGTCTTTAATTGACACTTTAATGTTAACAGGTGTGGACCCTCAGAAAATGGTCTATTCCTGGCACTGGCTGTCAATTTATCACTTTTAGACAGGCAATATAATAACTGCAGAACCATCACTTGACATTTCCAGTGGGCAGGGGTGGGCGGAGAACCCTCTCCTTTCTCCATTCAAGCCTATCTATCTGTAACAGTATTAGTATATTTTTAATTGAACTTACTTATGTAAGTGTTCTATTTAGTAGATATATTAGTCCATTTTGGCGCTGCTACAAAGAAATGCCTGAGATGTAATTTATAAAGAAAAGAAGTTTAATTGACTCACAGTTCTACATGGATGGGGAGGCCTCAGGAAACTTACAATCATGGTAGAAGGCAAAGCAGGCATGTCTTACATGGCAGCAGGCAAAAGAAGTGAAGTACAAGCACAGGAAAAACTGCCCCCTTTAAAACCATCAAATCTCATTAAACTCACTCACTTTCAGGAGAACAGCATGGGGGGAACTGCCTCCATAATCCAATCATGTCCCTCCCTCAAAATTGGGGATTACAGGTCCCTGCCTGGACATGTGGTGACAACAATTCCAGATGAGATTTGGTTGGGGACACAGACAATTCACGATTAGATTTGTTTGGGGACACATAACGTCCAGTGTATGTTAGTTTGTTATAGCACCCCAAACCATATCAATAGACATCCAACAGAAACTTGTAAAAAAACAAATGAAAAAAAAGGAAGTAGTGAAAATACTCTGAGAAACTCAAGAACAAATTAAATGAAGCTAATCTCTTATGTAAACTTTCAAAGCAGTTATAAACACTTTAACCAGTCAGCTGAAATGAACCATACAAGCTCCAATCAAGACGACAGTACTTCTGGTCAATTATTTTAGCTTCAAGATCTCTTTCTACCAAGAACATATGCATTTCACTCATACAATATCTACATAATAATTAAGGTCTGCTTTATGTGATGTAAGAAATATGAATGAAAATGAAATCATAAGTATATCATATTACTTACACCAGGGTAGCAATTTGATCCTCCCTGACCACATACACTGTGTTTTCCAGAAGAAATGGATAAAACTTTACCTCTGAAATAGTAATTTTCCTTACAGATATTAATAATCCTTGTTAAAGCAGTAGAAATATAGGCTTTACATGCATATGTGTTCACTGAAGTGTTATTTATAATAGTAAAAACTTAATATATTCAGCAATTAGAGAATTATAAAATGAAAAATGAGAGCATTATTCAATAGCCATTATAACAGAATATTAGACAATGTCCAGCATTTATGTAATTCATATAATTATGTTAAGATCAAAAGGCTAATATGTATCACATTTTTTTCCTTTTTGCTTCTAGATGAATAGTACCTTGACTCTCAGCCACATCTAATTTAGGTGATTTTTAAATACCTTGGACTTTAGATTTTAGAGGTTGGCACTTCAGGGCTGTAAAGATTGAAGGAATGCCTTTGGCATGTGAGAAGAACATAAATTTGGGGAGTGAGCAGTAAAAAAATGCTACAGACCGAAGGCTTGTGTCCCACCAAAATTCGTATTTAAAATGCTAATTCCCAGTGTAATGTTAGGATTTGAGGCCTTTAAAGGTAATTTCATCATGACAGTGACACCTTCATGAATGGGATTAGTCCTTTTATAAAAAGACAGAAGAGAGCCTACTTTTTCTTTCTTTCTTCTCTGCTGTGTGAGTGTACAGCAAGGAGATGGCCCTCACCAGAACCTAGTCATGCCGACACCTTGATTTCAGACATCCCAGGCTCAAGAACTTTGAGAAATACATCTCAGTTGTTTAAGCCATCAGCGCATGCCAATTTGTTATAGCAGCCCAAACTAAGATAAAATGCACTTACCTAAAGGGCTAGAATGAATGAAATCCAATGTCATTTTTTTCTAGGTAATAAAATTATGGGTAGCTTTAATTTTCTATGTTTTTAAATTCTTTCCAATAGCTAAGTTTTACTTCATAATTTAATACCTTGCATTTGGGTTATCTTTGCCAGATACATGGAGAAAAATTAGCAGTTATTACAATAAAATCTGAAGAAAGGAAAGTTCCACTAATTACAATACCTACAACAGGCTGGGCGCAGTGGCTCATGCCTGTAATCCCAGCACTTTGGGAGGCCAAGACAGGTGGATCATCTGAGGTCAGGAGTTCAAGATCAGCCTAATCAACATCGCGATATTCTGTCTCTACTGAAAATACAAACGTTAGCCAGATGTGATGGTGCATGCCTGTACCAACTCTGGAATCCCAGCTACTTGGAAGGCTGAGTTAGAAGAATTGCTTGAACCTGGAAGGTGGAAGTTGCAGTTAGCTGAGATAGGGCCATTGTACTCCCAGCCTGGGCAACAAGATTGAAATCTCAAAAAAGAAAAAAAAATCCAAGACTTTTTTTTCCTGATTTTCCTTCCTTTTTCTTTAAAATATTTCATACTATAAATTTTAAAATAGATCTGATTGGTTACCAACAGACTTCATTCTACCTCAAAATCTGTTGCGTAAGATCAAATATGATAAATTATCTTTTGTTGTATTCGATTTAAATTATTTTTAGCAATCCATTTCTAGTCAGCTTAAGCTTTAAAATATCAAGTAAGTGCTAACAGAGATGAGTTATAATGTTTCTAAGCAACAAAGCTAAAAAAGTAAAGAATGAATGATCTGTACTTGGAGCTAGGGAAAAGCTTGCACTCTCAAGATCCTATATAGCACCATCAGGTACAGTATGTTTTATTCATACATATGTTCCTGCTGCATTTAATCATCAGCCTTCATTTCCCAAGGAATCAACAGTCGAAAGTTCAGAGGAGATGCATCTTTTCTACATTTAAGTTAAAAGTGCATTCAGCTAGGCATGGTGGCCCATACCTGTAATCCCAGCACTTTGGGAGTCCTAAGGAAGAGATCACTTGAACCCAGGAATTTGAGATCAGCCTGACCAAGATAGTGAGACCCTATCTCCACAAAAAAATGAAAAATTAGCTGGATATGGTGGTGTGCACCTGTATTCTCAGCTACTCAGCAAGCTGCAGTGCAGTGATCACTTGAGCTATGGAAATCAAGGCTGCGATGAATTGTGATTGTATCACTATACTCCAGCCTGGGTGTGAGAGCAAGACATTATCTCAAAAATAAAAATCAAAATATATGATAATAAAATAAAAGTCTTTATAGGGACTGGGGAAAATTGGTGATTCTTAATGATCGTTATACCTAAACTTTACAAGAAAATAGAACTGAATCCAATGTTTAATAAACACAGGTCACATTACTAACTTTCCTAATTCGGGAAATGAATAGAGTATTTTAAATTGTTGAAACATCACTTTGACCATCTACAGTGGTCAAAAGTATCTACAATGACTGCATTTGATGGCTCTTGTATATATGACAAGAAAACAAAAAGTATGAGCATTACAGGATAGTTACTATTTGGAAACGTTTTATTAGAAAGTCCTATATTACAAAAGGGTAATGAATATTAACTGTGAAAAGAAACAGAGGCAAATGCCAGTGTTTGTCAGCTATAATTAATGGGGATTACCATAAAATGAAGTAACACTAACCAGGCCCCAACTGTGTATTCATTTTACAGCTATATATTATATTAATTATCTTATTCTTTTGGGGGGAAATCAAACACCCATTTTATACCAGGCAACATAGTGACATAAAACTTCATTAATGAATTTATCTAAGTATGTGAAAACAGGCATATTTTAACAAAATTGTTATATGAACTCTTACAGATTAATCATACAGTGGTATATTATGATGCTTCTACCTGCATGAGGTTGAGGATATTCTTTGTCAGAAGTTTCTATGAAATTAAATAAAAAACCTATGCAATATATTAACACTATTTGGATTGCATCTTGAAGGAATTCAGATTTAGAACAAGAACACCAATTACAAAAGGCCTAGAAGTTCAGGTCAAGAAATTAAACTTAATTCTAAGTGTAATGGAGGCATCGTGATAGACATAAATAGATAGAATTAAGAGCTATTTAAGAGTTAGAGTCAATTGACTAATTAAAGATGAATTCATGGGTTGAGAAAAAGTTGAAGGGTGTTATCCAGGCTTCAAACTTGCACAACTACTGAGCAAGACACAATAAAAGGAAGACAGGTTTTGGGGGCAGGTGATGAGTTCAAGTTTGGATGTAGAAAACAAGTGCAGAACTTATATGATGCAAGAAAAAGAGGAAATCATACCAAGTATGGAGCAGAAATGTTTAAGCATTAAACCAGCTATACAGTGAGGAAGAAGCTGAAGTACACGTTAACTTATTATAATTGTTTTGTTACACATATGGGGTTTTTAGAAAGTGAAATGTTAATTACTGCAAATCAACTCTTTAATGCAATAGTTCTTTAATTCATTCTCTCCTGAAATTTCTATAGATTAGTGATTTGCAAAGTGTCAGAGGTATTTGAGAAGTTAGGCAAATATTTTATTTAAATTCCATGCTTTGAAAATTATAACATTGAATGACTTAAATATTTTAATAATATCAATGCTGGCTCAAAGTTGATAAATTGATGCTACCTTGATGACAGATAAATGACAAGGTAAACTAGAGTGTTAGGTTGTTTATAACTTCATTTTGAGTGACTGTCAGAGTCAAGGTTCTACTGCCAACTTAGCAAAACATAAGTATGTCTAGTAAATGTGTTATTGACTAAGTAGCTACATATTTACACTGATCTATTTTTGAAATCAGACCATCACCATCCTTTCTGTTTGTTGCTCTAGCAATATTCTCCCCTGAGCATCACTGTCAGGCAACACTAGATACCTCTGCTTGATGCTAGCCTGCCTGTTGGCATGACACTACAATAATCCTCTGAAAACCTTATAGAGCAGCTTTAATGTCAAAAGTTTCCCAAACTACGTGTTCTTAGTTTTAAGACTTAGTTGTTAAAACCCATCTCAAAACTCAGTTCAAAACCAAGTGTTCTTAGCTTTAACAGGTTTTCTTTCTGATTTTCAGAAACTCAGAGCCCTTGCCTAGACAGGAAAAATGAACACTCTGGACAAAGCTTATCTATGGTAGCAGAGAATGAGTCTAGGCCATGAAGAAGCAGAGAAAGCAGGAAGAAGAAATGGACAGAGATATAAATTGGGGAAGAACTGAGTCTTCAGTGCCATCTAATCCAAGATGCAGATTTTCCTTTGAATGTACGAAAGTATAGTAACTTTTCCCAACTCAGTGGTCTAATAAATCACCCCTCCACCGTTTTTTCTTAAGCTATTTTAAGTTAGATGTCTCTCACTAAAGATAACAATTCAGACCAAAAATCAAATAACTGCAATTTGGAACTTCAAGTTTGAACTGGTACTAATCAACAGCAATCAATAGATTTTTACTGGGCAACCACTAAAAATATACAAGGTATAGTCTAAGCACATTCTAGGTGTCAACTTATTTAGTTATCACAATACCCAATAATGAACCTTGCTATCCAATTTAACAGATTTAAAAAACTGAGACCCAATCAGATTTCTAAGTTGCCCAAGATCATACAACCAGGCGAGGGTAAAGTCTGAATCTGAAGGAAGACCTTTTGTCTCCAAGGCTCTTAACCTTGATATGAAGATTCTTAACTTGTGCTATATATTACCTCTCTTGACATGATTGAGCTCTGATGCAAACATCTAATAGTTAAGTAATTTATTCTTTCTGAAACTAACTTTTTTCATCTCTAAAAGAGGGATACTATCTCCCACTGTAAAAATTATTGTAGAAATGGAAAGCAATAATGCTTGTGAAAGCGTTTTGAAAACTGCAGAGGACTAGAGAAATGTCAGTTTATATTATAAAATTATAAACTACATTAAAGCTTTACTATCTTGGAATCTTGGAATCAGGTTGCTACAAAATTTCATCAACGTGTTTCAGCCAATAATATCTCAGAAAAATAGATACAGGAGTCAACTCATACGTCAGAAAGCAGCTTTTAATCTAAACTAAAATAATCTTGGTGAATAAAATCTGCTTTTCTTCAATAACAATGATGGTAATGATGACTAAGATAAAATTAACTCATTTACATTTCAATATCAAGTTAAATTTTCAAAATTACTTTACATTTTTTACTTCATTTAGCATATTTTAGTGTCTTGGGAAATGGATTATGTTTATTTTTCCCTTTTAATGTCAATCTACAGCTACTGTGCAAGTTTTAGTAATAAGTATTCCAGATGACAGCTTTGTGTGATTATGAAGCTCACAAAAAGATAAATATAGAATATTTATTCAAACTTCTTTTTAAATCCCTTTCTTTTACCTATCTTGAGGACTGTTCAACATCCTAGAATATCCTCATACTATGTGTAAATGATATTAAGATAAACTATGCATTATAAAGGCCAAATAATACATCTATGCCTAGTCCTTTCTTCTTATGGAATTAAAGTTATATAAAATATATATATTCATTCATGTCTTTAATCATTTCTTACTCAGCCTGGTACTTTCAGATGATCTTTATGCATTTAACATGTTCAAACTCACGTTTATTTTATGTCAGTAGATACTTGACAACAGGAGCTATAGTGATTAATCTTAAAATAAGCAAGTAGATTCTTATTACTAAATATGATTTTAGTACTGACTCTAAATATTATATTTATAATTAATATTTATAAATATCAAAATATGATTACATTCTGTATAGTCCACTATGACTTAGAGATTATTTTGGGTTGCAGAGAAATTTAGTTTGGTTTGCATCAACATTTACTCTAGCAATATAATGTTTTATAAGGTTCACAAAAACATTCTAATTGGACCAGTACCACTAGAACATTCAATTTATCTAAATCTTAAAGACAGACTCAAGAAAAAAATCTGAAGAAGAAATCAGACAACTGGAGAATGTGAGTAAAATATATATTGGGCTATATGCATAAGAAACAATAACAGCAAAGTTATAAAATTAAATATATATGGTATATGAATTTACATGGTAATACATTTCATCTCCACATAAGTTCTTACCAATTCTGAAAGTTTACCCAAGCCAATTCCTTATTTTCCATAACACTTCTCAAAAATAACTTCTTTCCACATTTATGTAAGTCATGAAAGCCTATGTTATGAGAACACATAATCAGGCAAAATAAAATGCTACAGAAAATGGAGGAAAAAATATGATTTGCTTTTTAGTAGCGTGTTAATGAGCTGCAGAAGAGTAATTCTTTTATCAAAGCTTAAAATTAAACAGATACAAGCATAGCTGTTGATTTATATTTCCCTTATTTGACTTTTTATACATATGCAAGATTATTTTTAAGCTCATTTGTATTCATGTGAATTAGATTGCAATTTAAAGTCTGGAAGGTTTGATTTCATTAAATATTTTTTGCTTCAATCAAAAAGTCTGTACACACATGAACATTTCAAATCAAGTATTTAAGATTTTTAACATTGAATTATTAAGTATAATGGAAAGGAAAATGCACAAATAGGGTTTAGCATAAAATTTAATGAAGAGGTTTATTGAACAAGCTAGACTTAGGTAGGAGCCAAAGTCCAAAATAGACAAATAGACTTTTTTTTTTTTTAACCATTGTCTTCTCCTCAAGTGAATTTACATGCTTTGTTCCTGGAAAATATCTTGGGAAGATCCACAGATTGGTGGATATTTTTAGGCATTAAAATTTACAGACTAGTCTAATATCTTTATCTCTTCTAGCTGGGCTTGACAGGCTTGGGAACTGCAATAATAGAGAAAGAGGGAAAGGTGTGCATAGTCACTGCTTTCTGCAATTCATATCTTGAATTCCTTTTCCCTACTCGACATGCTGGGGTCATGGTTAGAGAAGAGAGACGGAGAACTTAAGGCACAGAGAGGATCTTATTTAATTAGTGCAGTTGTAACCTGTGTTGGTGCCACTTCTCATGGGATGTTTTTGTGAGTTCTTGTGGGCAATGACTTCAAAAAAAAATAGAGATTTTCTTTGGTGAAGCTGCTTACATTTTCCTGTTGATTCCTACATTCTGTTCATATCCATTTAAAATCTAACTCTAAAATGTCACACACTATCTCAAAAAAAAAAAAAAAAAAAACTTTTTCTAAAACCCTCTCACAATTTTTTTTAATAGTTGAGAAATTATCATTGGTTTTCTCATAATTACTTTGAAAATAAATTATATATTTTTAAACTTTAAAACAAACAAACAAAAAAGATGAAACAGCCAGGTTACTTTCTCTAGTGTCCAATCTGAGGATCTAGTAATGTCTTTAGAATATGTGGGCACCCATAACATTGTTTTCAAATTATAGTTCACCAGGAAAAGTCCTAATTACCATCCTGTTAAATATATGATTTTTTACTTAAAGAAACTATACTTTAGGAGATCATAATAAAACTGTCCTTTTGAAAGAAAACATTTAGAGATTTCATTTGTACAAAAGGAGAACTCCAGTCAAGATGGCACAGCATTAATAATTTAAAATATTACTTCCACTTCAAACACATGGCAATGTAAATAAAGTATAAGATTAAAAAAAAAAAAAAAACCCCAAAAGACAAACCCAGGTTTCAGAACAGAATGAAATTTCATTCTGTTTGACTGAAAACGAGAAGAGAAATGCAAACCGGCAAGTGGAACTGCAGGGCTAAGTCCACAGTGAACAGAGGTGGCCACAACTTCAGCCTCCTGCGGTAAAAGAAGGAAACAAAGTATCTTCCACTTGAGTTGGGGGATCAGGGACATTCATGCTGTTTGCCTGAAACCAGAGATTGGGGTAGAACCCCCTCGTTGAGTGAGAGGTTGAACAAGAGAAATAAGCAAAATAAAACAAAATACTCACAGCTGAAGCTATTTGGAGAGTTAACTTTATAAAAGGACCCTGGCTTAAATCCAGATAATTTTTAATCAGAAGTTGAACCAGGCCACCCAACAGCTTCTGCAACTGGGATGGAGGATCTTCAACTCAGTTGTGGGGAGGGTTTGGGCTAGGCAACTACAAAAATTCTGACAGTCAGTGAGAAGGAAAAGTCCCATAACTTGTCCTTTCACTCAGAATAACCTTGTAAACCTGAGTACCTAAACAAACGACCTAGCATAAGATAGAAAAGACAACCAATAGCCTCAAAATTGTCACTTTAATTTACTTTAGGTTACATTTATTTGATGTAACCACCTAACAAAGACAAAAAATAAGTATGCTTAATAAATCAATTTTAAAAGAGCTTATGATAGCAAATATGAATAGTTTGATTTTTAATTAGAAATATTAGAAATAATATAGACATCAAATTAGAAGCCTCAGTAGATGGAAGGTATTATAGATTTGATACCAATTAAAGAGAGAAATAGTGAATTGAATGATAACGCTCATCAATTTACCCAACTTTATAGGCAAATTTCATCATTCTCTTCAAAGAATACACACAACCTGTATTTTTCACAAAATACCTCACAGATTAAAAAAAAAAAAAAGATGGAATGCCATCCAATTTTCTTTACAAGGGTAATATGACTTTTATAATAAAACCAATAAGAATACAATAAAAATTCATAGCCCAATTTCTTTTATGACCATAGGTGAACTATAATTGTCAAAATCAGAACTATATTGATTTTAAAATATTAAAATTAGCATATTAAAAATAAAAATTACCATTGTGAATAAGTCTATTTTCTCCTCAGAAAATCTAATTTTATCATTTACAAAATAGACTACAAGAGTTAATGTAATCACCATTATAGAGAAGTGATTAGATATTCATTTGTAGGAAAAAAAGTTATACCACAGATCAAAAGAATTGGCCTTAAATTTTCCTTGCAACCCTTCAATTTGTTATTTCTATCCTTTTTGCCTGCTTTATATTTTCCTCTATGGAATTTATAACCATGCAATGCACTATATATTTTACTTCATTTAATATCTGTCATTTTCTACTCTGGGACCTTTGGTCTGTTCATTGTTGTATCTCTCGCACCTAGAAGTTCCCTCTTTGACTCAGTTGTGCTTTATTTTTACGTGCACTAATACAGTGTTGTCCTGAGTGTGAGCTGAGAATGGTGCCTCTCAGCAAACTCTTCATTACCTATTTAGGACAAAGCAAGTATATAAATTAAGAATTAAGCTTTTTCAACATTCTAAACTTAATTTAAAAAATTTGTGGATTAAAACAACAAATAGAAATTTGTATCTTAAATAAGCATATTGCACACATCTGTAATCCCAGCATTTTGGGAGGCCAAGGCAGGTGGATCACCTGAGGTCAGGAGTTCATGACCAGCCTGATTAACATGGTGAAACCCTGTCTCTACTAAATACAAAAAAATTAGTCGGGCATGGTGGCACATTCCTGTAATCTGTAATCTGAGCTACTTGGGAGGCTGAGACAGGTGGATCACTTGTGCTTGGGAGGCAGAGGTTGCAGTGAGCAGAGATCGCACCATTGCACTCCAGCCTGGGCAACAAGAGTGAAACTCCATCTCAAAACACACACACACACACACTTTTTTTCTAGTGATTCAATTTTGTATTTTCCAAAAGTATTAGTCTGTACAGATTTTTAAATTTCTTTTTAAAATTTTCTTCACCACAAGTAGTTTGAGAAGCACTATATGCAAGGGTATAATATTGTGTTACTTGTCTTGGTTTCCTAACTAGACATTTTGTTCTTTAGCAATGGTAATATCTTTTCATTTTATTTTCTCTTGTTAAAAAATTAACTGGGAGGCCAGCAGAGTGAGGTAGCTCCAGCACCCTTGATTCCTATGTAAGCAAATCAAAACCCCACTTAGTGTAAATGGTCATATTTTAGGTCAGTCATACCTCTAACTAGGGATTTCCACTGTAATTATCCAAATAAGGCTACTGCTCCAATTAAGCAATCAAATATTTTATTTGCCTTGCTTCCACATTCACTCCATAAAGGCCTTCCACCTAACCCCTTTGTCAGAGCCCTGAACAGCTTGTGGTTGGGAGCTGCTAAATTCACAAATTGCTAAATGCCGAAATAAATTGTTGAATATTTTAATGTTCCTTCTAACATACTAGTACATAATATACACTTATAAAAGCATGAATGGGGATGCTTTCCAAGTTCTTTTCAGTTTACTTTATTAATAAAACAATAATATTATATCCAAGTCATGGACTTTTTTTCAATAGACGTATATAAGAAACATTGGCATGGATACATTCTACTGTACTTTCTTGTGGGGCCAAGAGAAGGTTAATGCCACTGTTAGAATTAGGAAAGTAAGAAACAATAGTATTTTATAGGGAAAAACAACTTAGTTTAAAACTTCATTGAAATAACATACTACTTTAAAAGTGAAAATTAGGAGAGTATTGAAGGATCTAAAAAATTTATCACATGAGGCACAACAGAAGATTGCTGGAAGTCTTCACATGTGAATATTTAAGGCATGGTTTTAGATATGCAAAAGGTTTTGATTAGTTATAGGAACTGATTTTAAGTTATCATTTAAGACCAAGTTTAAAAATTAAAGGGGTTGCTTTGTGAAGTAGAGTTCTCAGTATGGGAAATATTCAGCTATAATCTGGAAGACTCCATGCCTTTTAGATAAAAGATTAGACTAAATGCTATTTAAGGCACATTCAAGTCAAAGCTGTTATGATTCTATGAATGATCATGGATGAATTGGATGATAGCTAACATTTGGTATTCATTTTCATTAAAAATCATCCTGGTGCTACATAATTTGGAATAAGATAGAGAAAAGAGAGGCAGCTGGCATTTATTACAATTCCACACTACCAAATACTATAATGGCTTTTCTAGCATTTCCTCATTGGAGACTTTTAGCAGCCTGATAATGTAGCACCCCCATTTTTAGTTGAGAAAACTGAGGTTCAGGGAAAATGAGTTACTAAAGTGATTACAGTTGGAAAACAGCAGAGATATAATTGAATGTAGCCTACATTCACACTCAGTCTGAGACCAGAATTGGGGCTCCTTTCACCAAGGCAGGCTGTCTTAGAACTCAAGATTTTCCCTAAAATACAGTTTTCACTATATGTATGTGTGTGTGTGTGTGTGTGTGTGTGTGTGTCTCACACGTATACAAGTACATATATAGTGAAACCTGTATTTTCAGATGTATAACTGTATTGATATATATATATATATATATATATATATCTTACCAAAAAATTATCTAAAGACGTGACAATACTGCTACCCTAACAATCCAATATTTAATATTTTCAACCATAGTATAAATTCCAAAACATATAATTACAATGACAAACACCTCTGTTTAAGATTTTCAGAGACATCTTTCCTTAAAAGGTGAATGTAAGAGATCCTTTAAATATACACCACATGATTCTAAATTTGAGTTTTCAACAACAAAGTCCTGGAGCTGAATTTGGCTGATACTAAAGCCACATTGATATGACACTAGTGGGGGCAACATAAAGTGTAAAGAATCTTGGTGAGGACCTACTATTGAACCAATGATGTAATCATATGAAAGCTGAGGAAAGATGTAGAACACATAATCTCAATTGTGCAGCATAGCTACTCCATGTTTTGTGAAAACCTACAACAAAACAAATTGACATAAAGGACCAAGATGGTGACAGAGTTTTGAATGATCCAAGAACCAAATGTCGTATAATGCAACAGAGGAATTCACTTTAAAATACAACTTAAAATATAAAATTTCAGACTACCCAAACAGATAATTCATTTCTAATTTTAGAGACCTAAAGTCTGCCTTGAACTTTGGGCCCCTGAATTCAAGCACTGCTGGACCCAACATACCAACCTGAACCCATCAGACAAATAGGAAGCAACTTTCAATGATGCCTTTAGAAAAATGCATGTCAATAAGGAAGTATCTTTCTAAATATTAGCTATAAAGAAATAACTGGGAAATCAGCACAGAGCTACAAAATAAATTAATAGTTTCTTCGAACAGAACTTCCAACAACTTTGTTGCTTCTTTTTCTGCTTCAGATTTAGATATTTCTCTCCAAAACTGTAGTTTACTCTCCTCTATTTCAGAAAATCCATGCTCCAGCTAATTATCTTATTTCATTTTATGTTATTCCTCAGCTAAAGCTGACAAAGTAATCATAGTGGATTTATTTCTAGACTTTAATTAGAAGTAGAATTAACTTTATTAGAATATTCTCTATTATTTTCTGTAACAAATTTTTAAAGAAAGACCAACATATAAATGTCATTTGATCAGCACTATGAACTTCTAGGAGCACAATTCGGTTTCATTTATTATAAAATTGCTCCCCAAACAGAATCTGCCATACCTTTAATATCAATTTAAATACAAAAGGAAAACCCTATTTCCCAGCTCTTTCCACATGAGAATGAAAATTAAAATTTCTGAGAAACATAAATTGTCTGGTGTATTTGATAAACAAAAACAGGAAATAATAAAGAATGGTAGAATATCCTTGGAAATACTTGACTAAGAAAAGTCAAAAACATATAACACACATACACACACATAGAAGTCCTTCTCTTTCTTTTGAAATGATGCAAATTCAAAATGATACCTATGCCTAAGTAAAAACTGCCTTAATACATCACAGGCCCAGAGAAAGCAAAATGAAATGGAACCATGGCATATTTGAGTGCTCTAAAAATGGTACCTCCCCCAGTACCTTCAGTGCCCCGAATAAACTAAGTCACATTCTTCATAATACCTGAGGCCTGTACCGCACAAGCAATTTCATGATTAAAAAAAAAAAAATAGAAAAATCTTTCCTGTCCACTCACATAGTTGAGAGTTCCACCCTATTCTTAGTAAAGTTCTTGGACATCATTTTCCATGCTAATAGGCTAACATTGACTCTGCTTCGACCCTGTCAATTCTACTTCTGAGTTCTTTAATAGCTTCTCTTGCTAATAATGCAATGATTTCTGGACCTAGGCCTCCTTTTTATATATGTTGCTTTTTAAAATATTATCTCCCTGCCAATCTTATTGTTAACTTTATATAGATACTGCTCTAATCTCAACTTCCATTACAACTCTCTACAGAGTTCTGGTCCAGGATTTCTATTTCACAGCTACACATTTCACCCTGAATGCCTCCTCACCAGTTCCAATTCAAGACATCTTAAATCTGACCTTTCCTTCATCCAACAACAGCAATAAAAACAACCTTTCCTAGTCACTTCCCTATTTCACTAATGATTCCAGTCACCCATAATCAAAATCCAAACTATCTTTAATTCACTAATGTCATGCTTAAAGTTCGAAACATAAAGTGTCTAAATTAAGAACTCAAGTTCAGTTAGGAGAGAGGTATATTCACCCCTAGCTCCAGCATTTACTACCTGCATAACTTAGGCATATTATTATCCAAACCTTCATTTCTTTACCACAAAAGTAAAATTAATAACAATAACTAACTTGGTAGAGCTATTTATAAGTACTTTATAGATATATAAACAGATTTAGTATTCACAATAACTACATGAAATAGATACTACCATTATTTATTTCCCATAGATGAGAAAACTGAAAAATAGATAGTTAAATAAAATGCCAAAAGCGATTTAAAAAAAAAATAGTAGCTGAGATTCAAACCCAGTCTGGCTCCAAGACTGTAACCACCATAGGCACTGTCTTCCTGAAAATAGTAATTTATCTCACAGTGTTGTTGTGAACATAAAGTCTATAAAATACTTGTCAATATTAGCTGCTATTATCATTATAAATTTCCACTTCACAAAAGTCAGAAGCAAACCATCCAGTATACAAATTCCTATAGCACTTCTTGGACCACATGAATTACATACTGCCTTTTATTACTTGACAATCAGGTTACTACATTGTGTATGCTATAAGCTGTTTTAAGCTAGGAATGGTGTATAAAACTATCTCATGCTTAATAAACATTAGTAGAATTAATGTATGTCAAAGACTTTTTAATTGATTATTGTGACCCATATCCATTTCAGTCTCTTGCAGCCTGGTCTTTTGTTATCCTAAAGTTTATGGATGTGTGCTCATTCGGAGAATTCATGTTTGTCCAATTTTTAACCTCTTTGCTCGAGGTCATCCTTTCTACACTGAGCTGTTTCCTAGACCCCATTCACTGGCTTGAGTCTGACCTACTCCTGAGTCCTTCTACATTCTACACCTCACCATAGTCTCAGCTTTCTAGCATACCCAGTGTCATCTGTTCCTACTTGTTCTAGGGTGTGCTGAAGGCCCTAAGACTTAAACACATGAAGCCATGCTTAAAGGTTACACCCACAAGTACCTAGATTGTACACTAGGAGTTTATGTGGAGTTGCTAGGAGAACGGCACTATGTTGGAATGTTGTTTTCTATAATCTCCACACATGTATTTTTGTGAAAATCAAGAGGAAAGAGCTAAGCTTTTCCACAATAAGGACATTTCTACTATTTAAAAATAATACTAAAAATTCTCAAGAACTATTAATACACAAAAAAGCTATTTTCAATATTTATATTAAAGGTATGAATTTTAAGACTGTACAATATGGACTAATTCATGTATGCAATAATGTATATATGCATAGAAAAATGTATGGATGCTTATATACTGAAATGTGCATAGTTTATACTAAAAAGCAGAAGTATGAATAATTTCCCTGTCTCGGCTATATTTTCTATTTTTACAATAAACCGTTATTTGTATAAGAAAAATATTATTTAAAAATCTGTTGAGTTAGAACATTTTCATTAATTCTTGTTATTGTCCCCAGTGCCATATAATTAGCAAATTATCTGGCAGTATTTTATACAAATAATCTGGAAAACTAAATTTTACTCATATGTTTTACATCTTAAGATCTTTAAAAAAAAATCTTACCTAAAGTCCATCTCTAGCTAATCTTTTATTCTTTCTTTCTGGCATCAGCTATACAAATACTGAGACCACTAGCAACTTGAATGGACACTTTAAATGTCATCTAAATTTAAAGACAATATGTATTCAATTCTCAGTTAACTATACATTTTGCTTAGTCTTCTAATTTTTCCTGGTGCCTGGAGTTGTTTCCTAAAACAAGTTTTGCTGTACACATGCATGTTTTTGTTTTGGCATTATTCATCTAGAATACACGATACTTTAAAAGCAAGTTTAGTTCATTTACATTTACATAGGTGTTTTTTAAATACAGGTTGCCATTTCCTTTGGGGAAAAAATAAATTTTAATGTGTCATGTAGCAACTAAAACAAATGACATGTCGTCTATATACCAATACTGCAAAAAATTCCAACCCTATAAAGCAGTATGAAAACAAAATATAATAAACTTTCCTACAATAAATAGGGTCCTTAAACCATTGCTCACCAGCATTTATTATAGCAATCCAGTTATATGTTCCCAAATAAAATCAAACCCGCTTGGTTTTTAATGTGAAGTAGTACTGATGGTAGGAGTTTTAGTCCAGAGCACTGACCAAATGTGAATCATTTTAGAAGGAGCTATTAACGGTAAAAATCTGCCTATACCTTGGTCAAGCAAAACCTTGGTGAACAGAAACAAGAGACTCTACTAAAATTTAAGCAACCTGTAATAGGAAGGTAGGCAGGCAATGAATATATTACATGAACAAACTTGTATGAGGAAAAATACATATGTAGAGAAAAAATGTTTAATGAGATATTCAAAATTGTGTTAACACTGTTACCTCTCCATGGGGAGAGTCATTGTAATGGTGTCATTGTGAGAAGTTTGCAATCAACTTTTGCTACCGGCTTCACTAACATTCTTTATGATTTAGGGGTAAGATTCATTCCATCTAATTAGCAGAAATTTAGTGTACCTTCCCCTTAAAATTGCCAAAATAAAGGCTGCTAGTAAGAAGCATGACTTTCCATTGATTTGAGCACCGATGCCCAAAAATCTGTGTCTTAAAAAGTCAATAGATTTTGAATTATCATATTCACTGTCATAATTTTTTATTGACTAATCCCATAAGAATGCAAAATGAAGAAAACACAAGATTTTCAACACTTGGTCTACAGCAACCTATGACACACAGCAGGCAATAAAGACAGAGTTTGACTTAGAGTAAGAAGACCTGGTATTCAACCTTGACTATGTCTCTTATTAACTTTGTAATTTACTGGTCATGATTTTTTAGTTGGGAATTTTAAAGATAGTATATTGTTATGTATATTTTGGTGGGGTTGATGTGAAGGTGTCATGAAGTTACATAAGATAAGATAGTGCTCAGTGAGCCAAAAATGCCTATATAGAATTGGTAAGATTATTATTCTACTTCTCTGATAGTTGTAGGAAGACAGAGTGCAGGATTGACCATCTAGCATTGGCACTTGTGTCTAAAGTTTTAAGATATTTGTATTTTGGTCCTGAAGCTCATTTTTGTGCCTCCATGTCCTACATATTTATAGGATGTAATAATACAGTGTTTAGTTGATTTTTTTTTAAAGAAAAGAAAAAAAGAGAGAAAGAAGGAAAAAAAGAGAATGAAAGAAAGGGAAAAAGAAGAAGGAAAAGAGAGAACGGGAATCCTGCTCCATTGCCCAGGCTAGAATGCAGTCTAAAAATGGGTATCGAAAAGCTCTTTTATACTAATAATTGTGTTATACAATGGAGACAGGAAGGAATAAAGGAAGAAGAAAACAGCCAACCAATATTTCATTTAAACCTATGAAATGCTATGCAATTGCTGGCGAGTGATTTACTCCCAACCGTGTGGTCACTTTTAGAATAGATGTGATGTGTTACTGAAGAAAATGTATGTTTTGTGGATTTGGAGTACAAAGTTCTGTAAATGTTTATTAAGTTTACTTGTTGGAGGTCTAAGTTCAAGTCCCGGGTATCCTTGTTAACCTTCCGTCTCATTGATTTGTCCAATAGTTGAACTTTTTATATGAAATTTTGTCATTACATTTTGAAAGTTCAAGCAATAACATCAGAAAAAATAATAATGACCACCTGTATTGAGAGTCTGGTATGACGACAGATGCCTTTAATTCTCCTATAATGCTCACAATGGTCAGATTTGTAATGAGAAACATAAGACACTGATATGGTCTGAATGTCTGTTTCCCTCTCCCACCAACCCCATCACCACCAAATTCGTATGTGGAAACCTAACTCCCAATGGGATGGTATTAGAATATTAGAAGGTGGAGGTTTTGAGGTGGTGATTATTTCAAGGGTGAATCCCTCGTGAATAAGGCTGGTGCCATTAGAAGGAACTGAGGAAACCAGAGTTCTTCCTTTCCACCAATGTGAGAACACAGTGAAAAGATGCTGTCTATGAGCCATAATGTAGGCCCTCACCAGACAACTTATGGCGTTTTGTTTTAGCAGCCTGAAAAGACTAAGACAGGCACTGAGTGCTAACTAACTTGGCCTAAAGTGATGTAAATCGTTGCTTTCCAAGTTATTTTTGGTAATTATATTAACTCTTATTCCTTATCATAATAGACTGAAAATAGGTGTGTAGGTATGAGAGTAGACTTTTTAATTGCATGTTTCCTAAAAGACACCTTTATGTCATATGATGAAAAGGAGCCTGTTAGTGTTTTTGTCTAACATAAGTTATTCTCTGTGTACTAAAACAAATATGCACAACAGTATAGAATGTATCATTTTAATGATTTTAAGTGTAAAGGTTAGTAGCATTAAGTGCATTCACACTGCTGTGCAACCATCACTACCATCCATCTATAGAACTTTTTCATCATCTCACACTGAGACTCTGTACCTATTAAATATTAACTCTTCATTTCCTCCCCTTCTCAGTCCCTGGTAGCCACTGATCTACGTTGTGCTTTTGTGTGTTTAACCATCCTAGATTCCTTATATAATTAAAATCACAAAATACATGTTTTTCTGCATCTGACTTATATTACTTACATAATGTTACAAAGGAATCATTTATGTCATAGAATGTATCAGAATATCATTCATTTTTATGGCTTCATATTCCAGTGTCTGTATATACCATATTTTATTTTTCCAGTGAACATCTGGATTGCTTCCATCTTTTGCCTGTTACGAACGATGTTGACATGAGCCTAGATGTATAAATGTCATGTTTTCAATTATTTTGTATATATACTCAGTTTTTGTTGCTGTAACAGAATGCTACTATTGCATGTTTGGAACAGATAATTCAACAAAAATTAGTCAGGCATGCTGGTGGGCACCCATAATCCCAGCAACACAGGAGGTTGAGGCAGGAGAATCACTTGAACCCATGAGGCAGAGGTTGCAGTGAGCTGAGATGCCACTACACTCCAGCCTGGGCAACAGAGCAAGACTCCTTCTCAAAAAAAAAAAAAAAAAGGAATTCAGCAATTCCTTCATCTCTTTATATAATACCAGCTTGAGTTTCATCATTCAGTACATATAGTCTAATAATTTTATTCCTTAAGTTTACTGTGCTGCCCACGTGGAATTGATTATGCTGGCTTAAATTCATTTTTCCGCTAGTCTTGAAACTCACAAGTTTAGTCTCTGAACTACACAGTAATAAAAATTACTTTCATTATAAAACAGGTTTATAACAAATATTTCATATACATCAAAAGGTTGAAAAGATTTCAAATTTTAGAAAAAGGACTTTTTAGAAAGAATTACAATATATCTCAGTTGATAGCATGTATGTATAACCATTAACATCAATTTAAGTTAATAACAACCCGATTCTAACCCATTATTTAAAATTTTATACTTTTGTAGCATTTTACATGCTTCTCTGTAGGTCACCAACAATACTTTATAAGAGTAAAAATTAGCACATTTCAAGCAAAGTTTAAAACCTGAGGGTCAAAATGAGGAAATATCTACTCATTTAAGCAACAAAGTGACTAAATTTACTCGAAAGCAGCAGAACTGCTTTTCGTTCAAATGAATGTTCCTTCATCAAAGCACAGGGCTAAATGCCATTACTTTGAAGCAAAACTTTATAAATCACTTATCACACATTTTATAATTCACCATACAACTAAGAAATGTAACGTGGCTTCAAATCATGTAAAGTATTTACAGCGTAAGAATGACAAAGAATTCAAATACATGAAGTATGTTTGCTCTAATAATTTATAAAATAGATGTTTTCATGGCCTATTTCCCCAGAAGAGGTTTATCATATTATTAATTTATCCAGTCTTTGTTTTTCTATGCCCTGATGTTTTATATTTGGTAGTACATAATGTATATTTGATGTCAAAACTATCTTCATTGAATGAAATTTATTAGGGTGTGAGTACATTCATATGTCTATAAATTTACCCACTGACAGTTGTTGGTGATGCTAACATTTATTGCTTACTAGGTGCTACATATTAAATAATTTACGTATTTAGTTTTAACAATATAAAATTGTGGATGTTTATTCTATAAAGAAGGCAATTTCATATTGCTCATCCTGAGATTTTAGCATTCATTTCCCATAAGAACCATGAGATATTTATATGTGTATATTTGATTATGTAAGACTTATTTTACAGATAATGAATCTATGTCATAGAGATGTTAAATATTTTGTCCAAGGTTGCCTACATAGTTAAGCAACAAACTCAAGAAAAGAATTTGGCAATTTGACTCTATAGGCCATTGAATGAAATAGTCTATTACATTATAACAAGATAACATGCAGTGAAATATACACAGTGGGGGAGTCTGCTTCGTTTCTGGACTCCTTCCCTTTGACAACTTACTCAAAGCCTTTAACTAGCTAAAGTATAGTCTAAGTATAAACAGGAGAATGGTATCACCTAACAGCTGTTAGAAAGACAGATCCCAGGCCCTAACTCTAGGCCTGTTGATTCTGAATTTGCATTGTAACAAGATTCCCATGTTACAGTGTTTCATATGCACCTTACCTTTTAAGAAGAACTGATCTAAGCTATGTTAAATTTTGAGACTTAATAAGCATATGCAAAACAATAAATCTACATTCAAAAGGTAAAGACAAAATAAGTCTAAATGTAATAAAAATTTCCTGGTTCGGGTAACCTGTGTTCAATAAGAAACAATATTTTACATATAATTTTGAGAAGACACAAAATGAATTCTTATGAATTCATGCACTCCCCATGCCTTTTCTTTTCATCCCACATACCTCTTTAACTTATTTGGTGAGTAGATGTCTATTATGTCTCTTTTTTCATGATACGGCATCTTCAGTTTGCCATTTTACTCTCTCTAATTCACACAAGCTGTGGCTTTCCCTTTACGCTTAGAACTTTAGGGCTTTATATACAATCTCTGACATACTGACATGGAGTGTTTCTTCCCACTAGATGGCAGTAACGGCAATTTAATAATACATATAAAGACACTTGCAGCTTGCTATGGGGCACTGCAAACAATGACTTTGGGTGAGAGTTTCGTGAATTGCTGGTTTTAATATAGGGAGCAATGACTTGGTGACAAATTGGAGAACAGTTTTTCTCTTTTGATGTCTATGTTTAAATTTCATTTTGCATGCTTTTCGAGATTAAAAGCAGTCTTGTTTGCGTATCTCTTACCCTTAGCTATATCGAGCAGCTATTTTATGAATAATTTTCACTGGTACAAGTTCGAAAATAAACAAGTGGTTGCCAAAATAAATTATTTTGCAGTACAACTATATGAATAATTTTCTTATCCCAGTTTTTAAGATTTTTTTTCTATAAAAGACCATATAATTTCTAAATGCAGATATTCAAAAGGAGATCTTTTTTCCCTATAAAAGACCATATAATTTCTAAATGCAGATATTCAAGATTCTTATGAGAAATCACATTTTGAATTGATAAATTTATTTTTATTAAGTTTCTTTCTAGTAAATGTTTTAAGAGGACCACATACAAATACCCTAGAGAAGTTAAGCAATAACGGCAAGGAGAGAAGAGGTTTATAGTAAAATGATAAGATTTTAGCACATATAAATGCAGTTCTATTGACTTTCTACTTAGTGTTTGAATATGACTTTTTACATTCAGAATGTTTTTACATAAATACTTAAGGACTGGAAGAGGACAAAAGTTATTAGTAAAAATGTAAGTTTCTTTGGGAGTTTATGGACTTCTTTAGGGACTCATTGTAGCCTCGATGTTTCAAATATTGAAAATAAATTTGCCATTGATCACACTTGTCATACACTGATCTATGTTGAAACTCTGAAAGTGCTTCCCCAGTGCTTCTCTGTGATCTAAGCCAGATTATTTTTTTATACATCATGAACTAATGCTTTATAATCTACAATAAAAGTTGAGCCAGAGAAATTAAATGTGAAAACTAACATTAAAACATTTGTATTATTTGAATCAACAGACACAAATGCTGGGCTGATTTTCTATAAAATTATCTAAATGCTTACTTTCTATTTTTGTACTTCCATGTATCAAACCATTGTCAGAAGGGCCTGGCCCATGGACCTCCATTTGCATAGTGCTAGACTGCTTCCTAGCAGAATGGAGCCACATCTTGCTGAGGAGTTAGGTTCTAAAGCAACCACGCATAGTGAAAACCTGGGGCCTCTCAGTCTAACAAAGGCAGGATTTTTACTTTTATTTTTAAACTTGGCTTCTTTGTTATCCGGAATGATGTGATTGGTTTCTATTTAGATGCTATGCAGTATGAAAAATGCATCTATCTTAATGCTGGACTTACACTGAGCACAAGGTAGGTGCCCAAGATGTGATGTTCCCAGGCACACAAACTGATACATGTCTCCCAGCTGGGACTCAGGTCTCTGGCCTCTGGAGAGGGAACACGATCTTTTGCCACTATTTTATTACCTTCAGTCTGCATCCTCCTTCCTCCACCCCCAACTGTTCTTATTCTTCCCCAGAGTGAGTACCAATGACCATATTCCCTTCCAGAGCCACACCAAAAGATTAAACAATGGCAACTTATACTATTAGAAAGAAAAACACTATCTCTGCTCACACAGTCTGCCAGTTTGTAGACATCGGTTGAGCTATGCACACCCATTTTGGAGCAGGATGAAAGGCCAAACAGCCTTCTGTGAGGATATCTTTCAGAAGCACTTTAGTAATAGGTCAATGGCAAACAGGCCTAAACACAGATGTTTGAGTCTGAGATCTCAATTCTGTTTGGATATTGTCACATTAATTTTCTAAAAATAGGTTATTTAATTTCATTATCCCATAAACATGTATGTCTGAATATAAATATTCATACATACATTTTGTAGGTGTTTGACACATGTCAAATTAACATCAGCAACACATGTTTTACATCTAAAATCCAAAATGAGTTCAGTGTCAACCTTTAACATTTGATTTTATGTAATTTAGCTGAGATGGGCTTGAATCTTATCTTTAGACTATTCTGGATTTGGCTTTAGATATATAAATTCATTTATCACTAAACTGAATATATTTTCTAAAAAACAAATATTCATGAAGTTATTTTAATTTCAGAACATTACTAATACTTTCTATGATTTTAAATATATTCTTTTTTTCAGTCTAATATAAAGTCCAAAATGGAGAATATGTTAAAATTATCCAGTTTATGTATCAGATAGGTAAACATACTAAATTTTCCTAAGTACATGCATTTATTTGCCAGGCATAGATCAGAAAACTAGAACATTTTATCTGTACTAGTTTCTCCATTTGACTTAACACTCTGTTTTCTTTTTTATTGTATCAAAGGTATATGTTTAAAAATATCAATCGGTATTTGAAGTTCAAGTAAATTTAGCATCGTTTATCACTTTGCCAGACTGTAAAAAATACCCACATAAAACTATAACAACAAAACAAAAACACTACACAAAACTGATTTGCATACCATGTAAACCTGTTTTTAAGAAAGCAGTGCTCAGGAAACCAAGAACTAATTAGTAGAAGCATAACTTACAAAAGAACTATTTTCTAATTTTCTGATACTATCTATTTCCAAACTAACACTTAATGATTATATAATTGCCTATGAGTTTTTAATAATATACATTATTTTATACGAACATATATGCAGGTGATATTTTTTGCAAAACATTTATATTTTTCAAGCATGACCAAAATATATTATTTGAAAGATTTATATGATATTCTTTATGTCCTAAGCCATTAATTTGAAAGAGTACAGTTAATATTATACATGGTTGTGTATATGTATGTATATTAATTAGGGCTTAGCACTGAAAAAAATCATAAAATAAGAGTACACAGTAGACATTTCTATCTAAAAGTAATGGGCTAGGAAAAGTCAGCTGAAAATAAAGGTACACAGAGACACAATTTTCATATAAATATAGGGGGAAGTTTGATTAGGATTTATTTTTTTTAATGTAAATAGAAATAATGCAAATAGGTTTAGTTTAGTTTTTTAAAATATTAGATTTCATTATAACTAATGCAACAAGTTAAGGATGAAGAAAACATTGGATGTTACACGTAAAATTCTTAAACAACTCTGTAGTACAGCACATCCCCAAATCCTTTAAGTTGGATTTGACTTTAGCAGGGAAAAGAGGGTCAAATTTGTAACATCATTTGAGAAGACTGCCCTTTTCCCAAGAGCATCTATTAAGCTTTTGGATAATGATGATGTTGATTATGATGACAAAGAGGATAAAATTAATAGTTAGAATTTCCGTAAAACTTACTGTATGCCAGTATTGCTTTAAAGGCTCTACACATATTCTATTCTGTTGTGAGAATCTGATAAATTATAAGTCAAATATTATGTTATTAATATTCTGTTTTGAAGCACCTAGTGTCTACAAGTTCACTCTTCTAAAATACTAACGTAAGTGTTTAATCAATTTCTCCAGTTCCTCTCAGGCTAGTTTTCATGCAGCAGAGTAAACTCCTAAAAATATATATTCAATTATATATGATATGAACTGAGAGCTCACTGATCAAAAGCATCCAAGGGCTTCCCGTTTGACTTAGGAAAAACAATACAATATTGTTGATGTGGCCAGCAAGACCTTTCATGGCCTTACTTCACCATCTTACTGTCTTTGGTATAGCTCAAATATGCCACACTGTGCTCTCCTTGAAAACCTGACCGGTTCCTCCCTCTGCCTCAGGCTACCCTTTCCCCAAGGTATGCATGGCAGCATACTGCTTCGCTTCTCACAAGTCTCTTCTCAGATGCTACCAACTCCCAAAAACGATCCAAAACCAAAAATAAAAGAATCACTCTCCATAGCCACCCAACCAATCTTATTTTTCTTCACACTATTTGACAGTGTCAAAAAGTCCGATTTTTTTTTGTTGTTTGGTTTTTGTTTTAATGTCTTCCCCCTCCTCTCCATGTGCCCCCAGCACCACCTGCAGACTATAAGAACCATATTTGCTTGGGACTTTTTGTGTTCAGTACTACAACCTGAACTCCTACAAGAGTACCTAGTGTATAGTAAGCATTTCATCAATGTTGATAGATTGAATTGAATCATTCTTGTCAATTTTCTTCTTACATTTCAGCTGAACTAAATCTGTCTGATCCACATCGTTTGCTTGGAATTTAGGCTCAATGCTAACCACACACACACATAGAACACACATGTAACAGACATGTATACTAAGACTTTTAAAGACTTGTGAATTTAAAAAGCTTCTCAAGGGCACGATCTACCTTTGCTATATTATTGTTAGGATTTAAATTTTGTAAAAGAAATACACTTGCATATGCAAAATTTAAGAGGGAAAAAGTCAGATATACCTAACAGTATGGTAGGTATACTCTATCAGTATACTATATTAAATACGAATATGTAATAGACATAATATCAATGAGTGTAATATGTTAAATATGTAATACAGTATACAATATATATTATAATACATGCATATATATAGCTTTCTGATGACCTGTGCCATTCTAAACAAAATAATGTTTACATCAAGGAGTATTATTTATTGTTATATATGACTGTATCATGTTTATTTTCCTTGAATTGTATTCACTTGGATTAATCCATGGCTTAACTTATTTTTGCTCTCTTCATTATATCCAGTCTTAATCTAAAGACAATCCTGCATCCACCTTTATAGGATTAGTAGAAGCTTAGCAAATCTACTCCCTAACTCATTCCTTTCAACTGGCATATGGTTTCATAATGGGATTTTTTTTTCCACCAAGTATGGTGACTGAAAAGTACAAACATTACATTATAGTGAAGCAGCATATATTCTGCCATGGGGATCAGATATTTTTGGAGATAGATAGCTCTAGATAACAAATAGATCGGTAAAAGAACACAGTCTGCCAAATTGCAACTGACTTTGTAAATCTTAGTTTCCTGTTTTCTTGTAGACATCAGAGCCATTTTCATGTAATTATCAGATCTGGAGTTAAAAAAAATCACTGAGATTTGCAGTCCATAATAATATTGCAGTCCATAATATCATATGACTATGATAGAAGAAAGACAATGAATATCTAGATTTTTATTTCCTTAAATTAAAAATAGTGAGCCTTAATATGGAATAGCTGTATCTTAATTTAAAGGGATATCTATAAAAAACAAGATGAAGAGCAATGTGTTTGATAGTTTCTCTATAAAAACAATGCACATAAACAAAACCACATCTCTCTAACAAAAGAGATGTACAAATGTGCATCTGTGCTTTCTGAGTTTGGAGAAGCTCATGAGTGAGGTAGAGAAACACATACCACATTCTGACATTTGTTGCCTCAGCATGAGGAGGAAATGATTAGTAACTTTCTCTTTAGATGTGTCTGTTTTGAGTTTTAGAATCTACTGCCTTCATAATCATATATCTATAAAACTATGTTTACATAATTATATGTACTTATATAATTTACTTACATATACTTATATAATTTACTTATATATTATATGTCTGTAATATAGTTACATGTATAAAATATATAATGGTATATTATAATCCTGTACAAACTGTGTGTAATATGCACATATTAACATACACACATACATACATATATATATTCCAATTCACCAGTTGTTTTTAATTTAACATTTTTTTCTGTTTTATTCTGGAGGCAATTATTAAGTGTACTAGTGTGTCAACTGTCTTTGGGTAAGAAATATTACATAAAAAGTGTATTTTACTTTCAGGAAAGGTTGTAACTCTGTTCCACTAAAATAGTGATTAGTCATTTAGCCAAAACCAATATTTTAAATATTCTAATAAGTAATGAGAAATAGTACAGTATTTCCACCAATCCATTGCATATGCTGTGTAAGCATTTCAGAAGAAAATTTATGACTGATTTAAAATTTTTATTATAAATAATAAACATATTAGGATATATAGCTTTGAGATAGCAATCGTACTATGTAACATCTAAGTGTCTATTGCTTGCAGAGATAATCTGACTTCAATAAAGAAGCTGTATTGTTATACCTATTTCATTTATTTTAATAACTAGATCTTCTGACTGACAAAAGTTTAAATCTACCATAAACGTTAATTATTTTTGGCACAGTAGAAAGAAACAGAATATATTAGTGTTACTGTAATAACAATGAACTTATAAGCATTTACATATAAAAATCTCTTTAAGGGAAAAAGAACACTGAATTAGAAGAGAAATACTTTTGTTGGCTTTTCTCAAAATAGGGCTGTACTGAAACTTGCCAAATCCAAAATTTATTAACTGGCAGAGTGAAGTTAAAAACATTTCAGCTTCACATAAAAATATACTGTGAGTTCTAGGGGTGCTCTGCCCTATAGGAGCATACAAAACTAGAACAGTGAAAAAAATCACCAAATATGGTATGGCATGTTACAGTGCAATATTAAAATAATATGTCTTTCAAGTAATTAAAACTTACTGTTATTTTGGAGCTATCTCATTTCAGTGCCATTTTAATAATCAATAACCTGAAATCAAAAGTAATAAATCAATATACAGTCATCAAAGATTTCCATAAACTAACATACATCCAAATCACTCATTTCACATTTATTCTTAAAACAGTGAAAACTAAAACATATTTATAAAAATGGGATATCTAAAACGCTTAAACCTTTTACTTTCAAATCTGTCAGTTGAAACCATCCTCAGTATAATGAAAAGTCGTCTTTTTAGATTCCCTAAAAGCTACTACGCAATAATGTTAGTAAAGTACTTCACTAGGAATAATCAGTCTAATTCATTGTAGGTCTTTTTTCTCAGTTTGAAAACATGTAACTTCCAAACACCAAAATTCACAGGAGTCAAAATTAATAAAAATATTAAAAGAAGTCCAGTCACAGTTAAGTTTCCATAAAGTCAAATTCTACTGTTGCTATTTTTATTGCTGTTGTTTACAAAATACCAAAAATATTTTAGAGACAAAAGTGAACAGAAAAAATACCACTATTCAATTTGTTTAATGGCTATAAATTTACAAAATTTTTTCAGTCACAGTGGCTATTAGTAAAATGCTACCTTTAAAAAAGTTTTATTTTAAATGTTGTCATTAAATATATCATCATAAAAAGCCGAATGTATAAAATTATAATACTGGAGACACTATTTTAAGCTTTTAAGAAATGTCTGAAAATAAGTAATTTTATATGTTCTATTTACAATTCATTCCTTACCAATCTTATTAGCTGATATTAGCCACCCAGAAATTCTTTATTCACAAGAGTAACTAACAGAATTTAAAATGAGGTAAAGATTTTGAAAACCGTGTGTTTACTTATGAGGTTTTACAAGTCATATTCCAACTCTGTGAGAAGTTACAAATATTAACAAAATGATTGATGGGTTAGTCCAGTTTTTCAAACAGTAGAATACTAATGTAGGCTGCAGAAAGAATGTTTTTCTTCATTGACCTAGTTCATTCATAGTTGGCAAAATATTTGGAAACTAAAACAGTAGGGAAGTCTAGTCTCCTCTAAGACCATGAATATGCAGAAAGAAAAGTAAAAATGAAACTTATAACCCAATGTCTCAAGATTTTAACTTTATTATCTTTTTGTTTAAAAAAATTCTACACCATATATAAGCAGTTCAATTATGCATACATATACAAATACACATCCATATACATATATGTATGTTTGTGGTTTAACAGTTGTTTAACAAATGGTTATTGATCCATGTAATATTGAAGCAAGCTAGTTAAATATTGATAACAAAGTCAAGAGTAAACTGTCAAAAATCAAGCACCTCATTACCTGATCAAGCAATACATCTACATTTATTGATAAAATAACATCAAGATTCTGGTCCGTTTTATGGTTCTTATAGTCCTAGTAGAACATACAAAAAATAAACAAAAATCCATAATTAATTCTGTGAGGACCTATACTTTAAAATGCTCCAGTAGAGAGATTTCACAACACGGTGGTTTTTCTTTAACTTACAGACTAGAATAAGTTATTTAAGAATTAAATCTAATAAGAGATACACTCTCTACATTGGTTAAAGTTTGCCATTTCCTAATCAGTAGTTTATACTCTAGGGGCACCTATCGCAAATGCATCAAGTCTCCAAATATTGCCCTGTGAAACTACACGTGGGAGCTTGGTAATTTAAAAGACAGTTACAAATAATTTTTCACTGATAAGACAAGTAATGATCAAGATATATGATTGGCAAGAAATAGTGGATAATCTCTCCATTGTGGGAATGAAGTAAAATAATCACAGGAAAAGGTTTTGAGTCTAATATCTTTGAAGTGGTACCTTCAATCTAAAATCTATTCAAATTGGTACCCACTCCTGGACATATAAGGAGGGTCCTTCACCTGTTACAAGAAGACTCATTGTTCCTGCAACTAGAAGACAGTTGAATTTGCTCTGCAGTGAACTTTTTCTACAAAGTGCTGGAAGGCATGCCTAAAAAGACAAGGAACAGAGACTCCCTCAGATTATTTAGAACAAGCTGTTTGGTTTTGCACCTAATTGTTCATAAAAGTTTGTACCTTTGCAGAAATTGATCAGTAACATTTGTTTCTTGGTTTTTGTTTTTGAAACAACCTAATTAGCATCGAAGTCGTAAGAGAAGAGACATTTACCTCATACCTATCTCTCATTTGTCAAAGGTCAAAATATTGACAAAAAAAATCCCTAATTTGTTGAAGCAATGAATTACCTTAGATCAATTCCCACTCTCAGCATGTTAAATAGGAGACGACTCAGGTTAGAGTTGTCTATTTTTGCTAGAGAAAGTCACGATCAGTCAGGATGCTTTAGATGATGCTAAGTACCAACCAGTTTAAAAATCACAGAGTAGTATTTCTCCCTCACATTAAACATTCATTACATGTTAACAGGAAAGTTTTGCTCACCATAGCATCTTAGCTAAGCATCATAACAGGGCAGCTTTCACCTCAAATGTGGAGAAAGATTCCAGTAAGATGAAGGAACACTAGAAATTAAATGCTCTGGCCCCAGGCACACTTGGCCACAATTATTTTTCTAATCCCATCTAAATCACGAAAGCTGGGAAATGCAACACAATTCTGTCACCCAAAACATGAGAAAAATCAGAAATATTTGCTATTTATCATAGCAATTTAATACCTACAGTTGAAAACTCAGGTTTCCTGTTTTGAACAGTATATCTTAAGTTGTAGTATGCCCTAAAATTGTACTTTTCTTCAAAAAAAAAAAAAAAAAAAAGATTAAATTTGGTTTTGCTATTTAACTAAGATTGAAATCTGTATGGTTGAAATTAAATCTCTTCTAATTTGAACAACCTAGAATATGTGTAGGCAGGTTTATATACATAAATGATATAAACAATCATTAAATTTTTTAGCCATGGAGATCCTTACAAAAGGATAGAAAAGATATTAAACTTTGTATCTAAATCAGACAACAGGAGTGGCCAGATTGTTATGTGCATGCTATGACAATGAGTATTTGTTAAAATGGAGATTTCCAGGTCCCTGGACTCACATTAAGATTTAACAGGTCTGGCACTTGAATGCAGAAGTTTACATTTTACAATGCACACACTTAATTCCGACGTAGGCAACACTGAGACCACATTTTGAGAAGTGATGCTATAGCTGATTGGTTCCAAGAACCAAGAAGAATAAATATGAAACTGAATTGGAGAAAAAGTAAGGGTTCAATCGATCCGTGGCAACTTTTATTTGGTTGCTGAAAATTATATTAAAATTATAAAATGCATCAAGAAAACAAACACCTGACTCATCAGTCTCAAAAAGAGGCAGTAGCAATGCAGGGGTATTGCCTCTCTGTTCTGATATGCAAATAGCCCCATTTAAATTAGGGAGAACAGAATCATGCAAATAGCTCCCATTTAAATTAGGGAGGACAGAATCAAAGAAAATAGTTATTTTCTTTGCAGATACTTCCCAAATTGATATCTCCAATACAGACTCCTTTCCTGAGTGCTAAGCTCATATATTCAACTTTCTACTCAGTATCTTCACTTGGCTACACCCTAATAGGTCAATCTTTATATGTCCAAAATCAGATTTTTAATACTCATTTCCAAAACTGCTCATTTTTTGAAGCCATTTCCATCTTAATCCACTATCACTATTCTTTCAGATACTAAGAGGAAAGCCTGGAAGCCAGGCTTGATTCATTTTTTCTCTACAGTTTTGTTGATAAATGTTTCCTCAACCATTTTCTTAGTCATTCATTAACGCCTGTCAGTGCTTTCTTTGAAGATTCCTTGCAGAATCACCACTTCCTAGCACCTCCTTTGTTACCATCCTAGTCTAAAACACCATCTTTTACACAAACAGTTGTTAAGAAACTTCTAAAGGTCTCTTCAGAGATGTGCTGGTTTATCAACAACTTAGTTTATAAATAATAAATAAGTATGTATAATGTAAAAAAAAAAAAGAATGAACAGGAGGAGAAGGAAGGAGGAAGGAAGGAATAAATGCAGGAAAGAAAGGGATGAAAGAAGAAATGAGAAAGAAGAAAGGAGAAAGGGAGGGAGAAGAAATCCTCCGTAGTATTTGCAAATTTCCACATGCAAACACTTTCACCATGGCTAATTTCAAGCGACAGGAGGGCATGGTTCTGGAAGAGATGCACGCAATGGCTTCTGCTGGGTTGGTATGAGCCCATTCCAATATAATGTGGGTTTTCCCTTCTTTGACCCTAGCAACCTATAATCCTCATCACCACATGGCAGCCAAAGTGACTTGAGTTGGATGATATCACTCTTCTGCCCAAAGCCTCCCAAGAGGCTCCCCAGGTCACACAGAGTAAGATCCCAGATCCTAACAGGAGCTCTAAATCTTATTTGATGGTGCCCAATCCCTGTCTTCTAACCCTCTGGTCTCACTGCCTGTTACTGTCCCCTGGCTCACTGTACCCTAGCCACCCTGGCCTTCTACCTTGTCTTTCAACATACCAAGCATGCCGCTACCTTAAAGCTTTGCACACCCAATTCCTTCTGCTTGGACCACTTTCTCTCTAGGTATGGGCTTGGCACCCTTTCTGATTTCCTCTTGGTCTTTAAGTAGCACCTAAACAGGGAACCATGCCCTGAGCATCTGACAAAAAAATGGAATAACCTTTAGTTTCTAATCCTTCAGCTTGCTTTATTTTTCTTTATAGCGCTTTTACTTACTTTTATACACATATGTAAATAGTTATTAGTATCAATATTTATGTCTGTCTCTTTAAGGGCACAGCCACTCACATTTTCCCAGTTTCTGTGACAGTGTCAGCCACATAATGAACTTGTATACTGCATGTATAATGCCACATAATTTGTATAATGCCACATAATTTGTATAATGCCACATAATTTGCTTGTATACTGCACGTCTCTTTAGCCAATTATTATTGTATGAAGAAGGCAATTCCATAAAGAAAATAAAAAGATGGTAGGAGATTCCATGAGGGATACAGTGGCTGTGGTCAGTGGTGGTGGACATCTCAAGTGGCGATATTTAAGCTAAGGACAGAATGGCAATACAATTAATATAATTTGCATGTGAATAAAAAATTCATTACAGGATGAAAGAGGAGTAACAGCTTTCTGGATGATTTGGGGTTTTGAAGAACAGCTGGTAAAACAAAACAACTTTTAGGTGTGTTCTCAAAAAGTATGCCCTGAGCCCTGGAATGATGGAGTAAAAAGATAGTAAGAATCACCCTGTCCAATCCTTTATCCCAAAATATAGGGAGGAGCACTGCAAAATGTAATGAGAAACCCTTATACTCATATAAGCTCTTACCCTTTCAAAATTTACATTTTCAAAACATATTTTTATTTCATATTTATCTCTCATCATAAACTTTGAAAACAGGCAGAGTTTATTATTCCCATCATTAAAAGAAAGAACCTAAGACTTGCAGAGATGAATGCTTTCTCTAAGGTCAAAAGGCTAGCAAGTTAGTGAACCAGGACTAGCAGTCAGGCGTTCTCATGCAGTCCATTATATTGTGTCCATTATGATATGCTGCCTTGATGAAAATTGGCAAAAGACTACCTGTAGCTTGCCAATCTGCTCTGTATGAACCCAGACCTTGACAGTTGACTTACATTTAAATTCCACAGAGTTGAATTAAAGGTTGACTTTGAATGCATGGCAGGAAGGTCAACGGTAACATTAACTTTCAAAGACTTCTTAATGCCCCCAAATTAAGTACAGACTCCCATAGCTAGCATCCAAGGCTATCACAGTATGACTCCAATGAGAGCTTCCAGCTTTACCTCATATAGTTTTAAGACCTTTTTGCCTACACCAGACCATTTTCCCAAGTCACTCACCATGAAGGAAAGCAAAGAGAGGGGAAGGTATAATTTGTTCCACCTGTAATATCTATCCTCCTCTTCCTCTCAACTATTCCTGTCACAATTTAGCCATCTTTTAGTCTTTTTCAAACTCTTCAAGTCAGCTGTCATTTCCTCCTTTAAAGTCTTTCTTATGACACCAAAAATCTCCTGCCTGATACTACAGTTCATTGAAAAATTATTAAAAATCTTATTTCTGAAATAGGATATAAAATTTTTTTAAAGACTGATCTTCAATTCTGTATTCTTTTTGCATAGAATCTGCTATATAATATATATATAATATATATATATAATATATATATATATATATATATATAAAATGGGGAATCAATAAATATGTGTGGAATTAAATACAATTGATTCAAAGAGATGAATACAAACTTCAAGTTAGTGATTCCAACATTCCATTGAAGGCAGAGGTAAAAGATACGGGAGACATTGATTAGAGAGTGTAATCAATAAATCAAAGTATTGAGAGAATGAGAAAAAGTAGAAGTAAATGGAAAGAGCCAATTGTATCAGCAGCAGCTGGCACAGTGTATTGTACACAGCAGCTACACAATAAATGTCTGATGAAGGAATAAATGAACAAAACGAGGAAAGCAAAAGAGGATACAGAACTGCTGAAGATAACCTTAAAACAGGGGTCACCATTTTAAGCTAACTGGGCAAACTCTAAAACAAATTAGGTTATTGGTATAAAATATACTCTTCAAGAAATAAAGGGAAATATCTTGCTACACTACCTTCTATTGTTATAAAGTGCTTCCCTAATTAAGTTAATGTGAAACACAGAACAAGTCTGTGGGTGGGTAGAAGAAACATGATTCCATCCATTTTATAGATAATGAAAAGGATCAGGGAGGTTAAGTCTCTAGGTTAAGATCAGAATTGGGGCAAAGTGAAAACTTGAAGCAAAGTCTTCTAACTCTCCGACATTCTAATTGTAACCAACAGACCAGCATCATCACCTTCTGGAGTCTTATTGGAAATGCAGATTCTGACTCCACCCCAGATGCCTGCATCTTAATTGAACATTAACAATATCCCCAGGTTACTCTCATTTAAAGAATTAAACTGCTTAACTGATATAAAACTAGAGAAAAATCGATCTACCTTCAAATATATGTAATGATATATATTAGACCAGATAGCAATAGAACCATCACATAGAAATGTTATTCATATATATATATATATATACACACATTTAACTATATATATATTTTTATGTTTTTATTTTGCATAAATTATAGTCAAACACATATAAATAACAAGTGTTATTTTTATATATAGTAAAATGTTATTTATATATATTTCTTATATATAGCAAAATTATATGTATTCTATATATATATAACATATAACTATATATAGTCAAACTACATATATTTGACCATATATATAGCAAACTTTGTGTATTTGACAGTATATATGTATGTATAGCAATATATATACCAATAGAACCATCACACCATATATATTTATACATAAACCAATAGAACCATCACATAGAAATATTCTTACTAAAACTGAGTATTAATATAAATATTTGTGTATAAAATAATTAACAAAGCAATAAATATGTAAGTAATGTTCTCTATATTATCAAATATGATTTATATAAAATATATGATCATAAGTATGAATTAAAAAGGAACATTTTAGGTTATGGATATAGCCCTCAAGGTATAAAAGAAATTTAAAGGGTTGAGCTTCTTTTTAATTGAAGCAAAATTGAACAGCCTAGAAGTAAATGAAGATGGATTCAATCATTTGTCTGAGGAAAAAAAAAATACAAAAGAGAACACAAACTAATGTAGCAAGCACAATAGTTGGCATCCATCTGTAAAAACAAAGTATTGAAGGTTGCTTATTTTAACACATGTTAACATTAGGGGGTCTGCATATACACAGAGACACACTATGGCTAAGTAAAATGGATCTGATACTCAACAAAAATATGAAGGTTATGACATGATAATTAGAGGAATTTTCTTTGGGTGATCTTACGTTAGTAAAAACAAACACTCATTTTTGGAAAGCCGGGTAATATAGAGCCTAAACATGGCTTTTCATCAACACATTCACCCCTCATTGCTCAGATAAAAGAATGGACAGGAGCAAGAAGGCCATTTCCCCTTTCAAAAGGGAGAGAGGTTGTTTTTATTTTGCATTTTTTAAGGTTCAAACATAGCATTTTTGAAAAAGTGGTTCAAAGTTCAGAGCTGAGTTTTAGACTTAATTACTACAGCATTCCAATGTAAAGATTTCTGTATATATTTTACATTTTCCCTTTGCCACCTACTAATTATCATTATTTGTTCCTCCCTTAGTAAAAATGTATATGGAACAGCAGTGAAGGAGAGTGTATATGAGAAAAATCATACAAAAGAGAGAATAAACTAGGTCCAGAAAAATGAATTAAATTTTCTAGATATAAATTATTTTTAAAAAACACTATTTATCAAGAGGATATATTCTTTAAATATATATAAAAATTACTTTATCTAAAATTGAAAGATAATAGTGCTTATCAATTTATCAAATAGCAAAAGTATTAAATATCTGACATTCAATAATTCATTTAAAAAGTTTCATACGTAAATATTTTGCAGTAATATGTTTTCAAATTTGGGAGGTGCTATGTGAAAGAAAGAAGAGTTCCAGGTTTCATGGCACAGAGAAGAAAATTTTCCAGTGATGCAATTGTATATGTATTTCCAGTATGGTTAATATAATGAAAAGTAAAGCCTTGTACAATTTTATATTGGCTTTAGAGTTTTCAGAAGTATGTTAGTATGTCCAAATTTTTTCCCAAATACAGGAAACATCTTATCCAATGAGTATTCAAACACATATTTTATACATAAACACACAACCATGCATTATCATCTAAGCTGAACGTCTGAGAATTTGCATCGGGTTTAGAATTGCTTATATTTATCTTTAATAGTGAAGTATCCTTTGAGAATCTTCACTTTATGTGAAATGCTTCCTTGTGTTTATAAATAGGATGGACAGCAAGATTTTGTAATGTATCCTGTGCTTACTCTTCATTAAAGACTATATTAAGGATCATATCATTGCCATCTTGGTTGTACTATTCATTATTATTTTGTGACTATGCAGCTTTCTTTGATGCACCAATGCCTATCATGTGATGAGAGTAGAATCCAAAAAGTATATTGGATTCTGGGATTAAAGTGGAAGAATTCTGAGAGTTAAATATACAGATATATAATTGATTTAAACTGATGCAGTTATATGCAAAAAAGTTTCTCTTTTGATAACAGTTCAGCTGCCTTCTTCTCACATTTGACTATGTGCTCCACAATGACAGAAACCATGTATTAGTCATGTTTTAATTTCTAATAAATAATAGAAACATTGGCTCAAAATAGACACCCAGATTAATTAATTTGAGGGCTCTGTAAACTGAAGTGCCTAGTGCTTTGGGTTCATAGGATTGGGAAGGTAAATTAGAACCATAATATAAATCATCTTATGAACGGTCACAAAGTAGATCCCAGAGGCCCTTCAAAACATGTCACCATATAACTCATGGCTTCAAGCAAAAAGGCCAAAGAAGAATCCATTCATGATTTTAAGTCCTTTATTTACCAATATCTATACTTACACTCCACCTATATTTACAGATTTTACCTATAACCTATTCACACAAAGTTAGTAGGTAAAAGATTAGTTGGGGATTAAGTGATTTGTGAGTGAAAAACGTGTTTTTCAAATTCTCTATTCATAGATTTTCCATTTTTGTTTTTCTACTAAAAATCTCACCCAAGATGTCAGACAGATAAATATTTCTGATAAACTGCCTTAAATTACATGATATGGAATAAAACATATATCGCTTAAAGATGCTTCATCTCAGCATTATACAAACTCAAAAGTAACAAAGTGGGGCTGAGTTAGAGATACTTTTAAAGAAAGTTTGGCAATTTTCAGAGCCTTATCAGGAACTCAATTAAATACAATTAGACAATTACATATCAGAGTATATAAATGTTTTTTTGGTTTTTTTTTTGTTTGTTTGTTTGTTTGTTTTTTTTTGAGAAGGAGTCTTGCTCTGTTGCCCAGGCTGGAGTGCAGCGGCATGATCTCGGCTCACTGCAACCTCTGCCTCCCGGGTTCAAGCAATTCTCCTGCCTCAGCCTTCTGAGTAGCTGGGATTACAGGTTTTATGCCACCATGCCCAAATAATTTTTGTATTTTTACTAGAGACAAGGTTTCACCATGTTGGCTAGGCTGGTCTCGAACTCCTGACTCTGATCTGCCCACCTCGGCCTCCCAAAGTGCTCGGATTACAGGCGTGAGCCACCACGCCCAAGCAGATTATGTAATGTTTTGACAGAAAAGGGATAAATAAGAATAGATGTTTATCCAGGTAGTTTAAAGAAATTAAAAACATAAACTACATAAAATCCTGATATAACAGCTAAATCTTAATTTTTCTTTAAAGAGTATTCAATATTTTTCATGGCTATCCCTTTCTTTAATATCTAGTCTTCACAATTTCATTTAAATAGTTTTGTACTCTAGACAGTTTGATGAATAGAAAACCTCTGAACTTACTGACCTCTTAGTGCACAGTTTACCTACAAAGATGGATTCAAAGACGAAATCAGGCAATGGGGTGCTGATAAATGTTCAACAACCAGTTCCAAAAGAAGAAAAATAAAAGAAAGCCCTGATATCATTTGCCGATTTTCATGGTGTAAATACTCCTGCCACAGCTGATGTCAAGCTAAGAAAATGTCCCTAAAAATGGAATATAGGAAGAGATAGTTAAAACTGGTTTATTCAATCTTGTCTAAGCCAGCTTCAGCACATCAGTGAAATTAGGTCATATTGCATTATGTATTTTATGAAAAAAGTTGATTAAATACTTCTGTGAAATGATGTAAACTATATACCCTTCTTAGGTATACACTATATACATTAGTCTTTTAAATGCCTAAAATCTATTGTACATAAGTCTAATTTCCATTGTTTAACATAGCATCTTTTTCACATTGATTTGACCCCCCCCCCCAGAACACTTTCTAACATCTTTCAGAATCATCTTGTTTCATAAGACCCTGTTTAGGAAATGTAGCTGTAGTCACACACTTTTAGTCTTACCGGACATATAGCAGGCATTTACTAATTGCAAATTACTGACAAGTATTCATGCATATAGAATGGTCACAAGAAAAATGTTAGAAATGACATACAAATAAATAGAAGGTATTCTTTCCTGATTTCCATGAGGTTGGATTATTCTGAAAATTGTTTCATTGGTGCAACCAGTTATATTTATTTTTTAGAAAGGTATTTATTGAGCATATACTATATTCAGAGCACTATCAGGACATTAAGCCACTGTAACATTTCAGACTTTTTTTTTCCACGTTTTGGGATAAATGCTCCATGAGGCAAGGCCAAGTTTAGTTTAGTTTTCCTTTTTTAAATAAATTTTGAAGTGCAAAGGGCAAAACGTAGTAACTATTCTAAAATTTAATTTAAAGGAACATTTAAATCTAACACATATTAGGAGTGGAGTTTTTTGCAAACTACATGCAGGATGTACATTATACAAAGCTATTTAGTAACTCAGATTTAGAGAGTTTTTGAAAGGCAGGAAGCTGTCATCTTCCCCTAAATAGTCAATATTACATGTTTTTACCTGGATATTAAGAGTTTAACTAATAGCATTTTACTAACCATCAATCTGACTCTACTAGAATGTCTCTAAGTGTTTAAATATGTCCACACTAAGCAAGTTCATCTAATTCATGTTCACATATAAATATTTCTAAAACTGAATACGTTTTTGAAAAACAAAAAAGCAGGAGTAGGCTAAATGCTAACTGAAAAAAATAAGAATCCAACTATCTATTTTGCAACAAATTTCAGGTTATAGCCACATTGTCCTTTAATCACAACTCACAAATTATCATGCAACGTATAAACCTTAGTGTATTTGTTTTGTTTCCTTTCCTTTTGGAGAACTGACAGGTAGATTTTTTCACTGGAGAAATATTTGCCACTTGACCTTTGACAGAAAGTGTAATCTGTTGTTACATCAAAGAGACTCTGATGTTGAATTATCTTGGTAGTATGTAAATTATTTAAAGCAACTATAACACAGTTACTTTAAGATAATACATTCGTTGCTTACTAGTGTATAGATTATTATACTAAAATAGTGATACTCCAATAGCTCACCGTTTTACCCCTTAAGTTATTGTCACCATGCAAGAATAGAAACTAATATATCTTAACACGTTCAAAGAAACCAAACAATAAGCTTATGTCTGTCCATGAACCCAACTCAAAAAGAGGCATCTATATGAGAAACATACCAGCAAATACTGTTTCGATTTCTTAATGGAAAGCGTAAAACTGTTGCTATCATTATCACCAACACTTCATTGCTTTTGTTAAGCTATAAAGATATTTTCCTACAAGGTCAGTATTTGACATGAATACCTACACACCAGACTATATTGTGCTTATTTATACCAAAATGCATAAATTGTGAAAAATAAATTTAATGAAAGTTGTTTTCGTGCCTTGTCTTTGAAGGATTCTTTCCTTTTTCATTCCCTCATTTTAATAGTATACTTGCAAACAAAAATTGCTCAAAGGATACACTGCATGAAGCATCTGTAGTTAATTGCCCATAGTTAGATCATAACCCAATATTAATTCTTCTAATATTGAGTTGTGGTACATTGTCAGAGCAATGTCTTATCCATGTTGATTATACATATGCGTACATTTTGTGAGGTTACTACATAGTATGGTCTTTCCTCAACAATGAAGAATGTTACATTTCATGCTTGTCAAATTGTTATTCAAATAGTATTAGCTACTAGTGTATCATATTACAAAATTCAACTTTACCTTGCAGGAAAGAAAAAAAAACATTTATATTAGAATCTATAGACTCATTGATGTATTGCACATCGAATAAACTACAAAGGCATGAATTAGAAACAGGAGGACTGTCAGAGGCGAATGGTTTTGCTGCAGATTTGAATTATATGTAAGATTTCACAAGGCAGAGGAAAGCTCACACTGTCTTAGAGGAGCAACACCACACCAGGGAAGTTTCTCACCAATGCTTCTACCTCTCCTCATAAGATCTACCATCGGAAATAAACATGAAATCTAAAACACAGAAAATCCTCGGTAACAAATCAAAGAGAATCAGGTCAGAGAGAAATTGCACAAGAACGTATATTTTATGTTTTAGTCTGCCCAAAAAAGGAAAATATTTTAAAATGATATCCGTAATAAAGCTCTATTAACAATAGACTGTATGGTCCTGCCATTGGGGTGGAGGCGTGTCTTGACCCTTGACTTCTGCTCACATAAAAGCCTGAGAAATGAAAATCATGTTTATTATCGTTGTTTTATACAAATTTACTGTCTTTATCGAAACTGGTGTAAGAAAAAAAAATCTATTCTGAAATAGCCCAAGTCTGGTTCTTAATAGTCATGTGACTATTTCTTCTGCCAGCCATGTGCTCCATATCATTTTACTCTGAAATAACTATGCGGATTTCAGCTCAACCTGCCTTTGCTTATAATGCATGACATACCCCGTGAGGGAGCCTGAGAACAGACTCCCTTGAAAAGCAAGGTTCTCATAGTTGGCCTGTAACCATGGAAGCAGATGCCGTTTTCTTCTCACCCTGCTTACCTCTTTGCAGCCTCGAGCTGCTCCCTATTGTTAAAAGGGGTACGCCTTGATTTTTCTTCATCATGACCGAACTTGCCTCTTCTTCAAAGGGCATGATGCTGCAGGTCATTGGTCTAGACTGTTTGCACGGTCCAGAGAACAGCCTTGATGTAACCCTTGCTCCGTCTGAGCCACACCACCAGCCGTGCGTCTGCAGACTGGAGGGGGACATTGGAGATCTGTATTTGAAAAGAAGTCTGTCTGATTTTGCCATTGTGCCTTTTCACTCATCGATCGAATGAATATCGAACCTTCTGTCGTTGCATGTGTGAAACAGATAGCTTAGCAAGCACTTTTGTGCCCAACCTGTGCAGTGGGCCAAAAGGTTTTCCTTTTAGTCTCAAGAATTTTTTCTTCAGACTTTATGAATTTTGTGTTAGCTTGAATTATTTCTGTGCTTTTATCCAACTGCTATGATGACTGTTTCAGTTACTTCATCAGCAGTGACTTTCTCTTGGTATTAGAAGGAGCATTTTCTTTTCAGTCAACTGTTTTCTTTTTAAGCTTTTTAAGATCTTCCAGATTAACTTATTTGTAACTAGAAATAGTGTAACTTTTACTGTAACCTATGAAGCCAAAAAGTTGAGGTGTCCTTTCAAGGAGATAATGAGATGGTGTCTATCATTTAACAGGTTTATTCCAGAAAGGTGAACTTGAACTGCCGCCAGGTAATTTCAGTGATTTGTAAGAGTAAGTAAATCAAATAATCACATTGATTTTAAATCAAACAAAATTGTTTGATAAGTTCTGTTTCAAGGGACATTTTGTTTTTTCCCATTTAAAAATATGCAAAAATGTTATTCTGGAGCATTAAAACAGACGTAAAAGCACAAATTCATTACGATCTGTTAAATGCACATAAAATCATGGCGATTTCATATGTTAAATAAATACTATATATTTATGATATATATCTTGTGGCATGATTTAATTAGAAAGTACACAGTATAAAAAGATGTTTACATTTCATTTTTAGTATAATTACAATTCACAGCTTGTCATCAATAACTAATGTTGACATTAACTAATAGCAACTATACCACCTGCTCATTCTAAAAAGCATTCTTTTACTGTGTTCTTGTAAAATCAGAATGACTTCAATCGCCTCTTCTACTGATCTTCAGTATATTGCTTAGCAAGAACTGTGTGTATGTGTCATCAGTTTCTGTTTTGTTTCATTTTAAGAACCCACTATTTCATACTTCAACGCATACCTATTTTCTGTAATTGCCACAGGCAAAGGGGAGGTCCCTGACAGAATAAAGAAGGTTATTGTGACAGATGAAACATAATTCACAATGAGTACTCTTTTCATCCAGCTCTAAGTAGCAGAGGATTACTTCCAAGCTGAATTTTGTGGCAGAATGTATGAGCTGATTTTATTAACACATAAGGATATGGCAAAGGCAGAAAACCTATTTCTCCTCAGCTGGGTGGTGGTTATTTTGTGTGGGTCTGTTTGGGGACCTTATTTTGATGCACCTCAAACAGAAGATATGCTGGCCAGAAGAAACTCTGAAGAAATCCAGGGAGTAGGCGGGGAGGGTAGAAAATAAGAAATTTAAAGCAATAAAAGTTGTGGGTTTACTATACTAGATAATGAAAAATGAACTAAATATACAGTATTTCTACATTCTTTGGCATGCACATGAAATAGTCATACTTTTTTTCAACAAATACAACAGCTGCAAAAGTAGGTAAATTTTATTTCATAACCCTATCTTTCTTTAGATGATTTTTTTTGCTTTTATCATATTTTTCACTTCAAATGCTTTGTTAGAGCTCTAGGTGCCGTTTAGCTTTATAAGAAGGTTTAATACTAAACTGTGGTTAAGTAGGTTTGTGTTTATTTGGGTATTTTACTTGCTTTCAATTGTTTTGCTTTTAATGACAAGGATTTTACTTGTTCTTCATAAAAATTTGTATATGTAAATACAAAAAGTATTTTCCTATTTCTTATGAGGTCAAATTTTAAACTAACTAAAAGGGGCAAAAACTTGTACTTGATAAATATCTGTGCATAATTTAAAAAAAAAAACCCAGACTGTAACATTTATTGCAATTCATTTGTTTTAAAAAGATTTTTACTTACACTATTTGGATTTAGTTAATCGTAAGAATTGTTTGTATTTTCTTTCCTAATACTTTATAGAAGTTGTAGATGAAGTAGTTTTCTATCTGTAAAAGGGAAAGCATATAGTCGTTCTGTTAGTATGCCTACTATTACAAGACTTAACAACCAAGTGCTTTTTCCCTGTTCTTGTCAGTCATGGTTTGTTATTCCAGAAACTTTAAATTGAAGTCTTTCTCAATTTATGATCCATTTTGTATTTCAAATATTGTAATGAATAATTCAAATGTACTTAATTAGGTGTTCCTGGAAAAAGGCATGAAGACTATAATCTACTTTTTTACATTTTTTTCTTAAAATAAAATAATTTGTTTATTTTGATATACAAATTATACAATTTGTATTAGCTGAAATGATTTTAGGTTGACTTTGTAGCTGCAAGCTAAATTAAATATGCAATAATATTCATCTTGAAGTTTAACACTATTCACAAATACTTGTTACTTCATAAAGATTTACTTGTATTAACTGATTTCTTGGTGAATGAATTGTTAATGTTTAAAAAGCAGTAATTTAAGAATGAGAGTGTTTAATCTATAACTTTAGAAAATATTAAAAAATTATATAATTATGATTCTCTATCTGTTGATGCAAACAGAAACCCTCTGTTCTCCCTTCATACACACACACACACACACACACACACACACACACACACACAAACTGATTTAAAGCATATGGCTTGCAAATATTTTAGAATGTCATTTTATTATGTTTTTGCTAACAGCTAAAAGATGCTATTTAAACAAAATAAGAATTTCAAAGGAAAAATTATTATATAGCAAGTATTGTCAGATTATGTGCAGAGATTTCCTATTTACAGGTTTTTATGTCTTCCTAATAATTATAGAAACAAGCCAATTTACCTACTTTGGTATTTAGTGAAATTTTTCACTTCTGCTGTCGTTTTATGTAATTTGTTTGAAACAGCTGCACAATTTATCTTTAAAAAATATAAATGCCTAAAGTGATATTTATAATTAAACATAGAGGAAAGAAGAAAACTCTAAGAATGATGATGTGATTATAGAAATTGTTTAAATGTGTGGTTCATAGTAGAGATTTTTTAAATAATAGCTTTTGTTTTATTCATAGTTGAACTTAAATGGAGCATGCCAAATAGTTATATCTAAAAGTAAAATGCATTTACACTCACTGATTATAAAATATTACAGGAAAATAACTGTATAAATCTGAAGATAGGACTCTGTTTTGCAATTACATGACAGCTTTTTAAAAATATCATGCAACCTGAAAATATTGTTTTTATTAAAAATTTACCTGAATACTCAGCATAGTGCTACAAAAAATAATAGAAATAGAGGCTAGTGTATTTTATTTTGGGTATAATCTTTGCAGAGTCAACCTCTGTTTTATCCAAAATTTATTCCTGTGTTTCACGCCCAGAACATTTTTCATAATGCTTTCTTCCTCTCACTCCCTAAAACACATTTTGCTATAAACTTCTGCACCAATCAGTAGGAAAGACACAAACAGCAGTAGCAGCTCAGGAAGCAGCCCGGTGAATGTAAAAATCACAGACTTTGATTTTATAAGACAAGTTGGATAGGAGTCAAAACTGCCACATGCGGTGTGAAAAAATGCCACCCTGGTGTGAACAAAAGGTTTAAAATGGAGTCAAGAAGCGTGCAAGCTCGATGTCTAAGCTTTTCCTGTGAATTGTCTGCCACGACCTGCAGGGTACTGGAAGTGGGCTGGGAAGAACAGAGAGCTCTTGGAAGCTACAACTGAGAAACATCGGCAGTCAAATGTGTTCGTGTTTTGTTTTGTTTTGTTTTTTTAATTTATTTTGTTTTGTTTTGTCTCATTTAGGCATCATTATACTAAACTGTTTTACCCCAAACATAAAACAAATCCAAAATAAGTCACATAATGTGTGAAGAAACTGTTGCTTACAAATGAATTGTTACTTTTTTTTGCACTCCTTCATTTATAGCAAAACAAATTTACCAACTACACTTTATTGTATTTTAAACTTCTTGTTTTATGTGCTTGAGTTTTGCTTACAAAAGGGTGAACAGGAATAGAGGCTGCTCATAAAGTATTAACAATTAGAACATAAAATGTAACTATAACACCCATATTTGGTTAACTTCAAAATTATCAAGAAGAGGTGGAGAAAAAAGACTGAGCTCCTTAATGGAAACAAGCATTTCATTTCTTAATAAATACAATAATTCTAAATTCAGCAGGAATAGTCCTTCAAGCAACACTACTACAATATACTGCTACAATGATAATTATACCTTTTTCTAATATTTTGCAATGTAAAAATTTACTCATGATCAGTCATTAAACCATCATTTGCTTAAATAACAATAAAAGAATTCAATTTTAAGGACAATTAAAATATATACAATTGTATCATAACCTTCACTTCAATAATCTTAGTATGTGTATAAAGGCACAACTCTATGAATGCTAATTACATAATAAATTATGAATAACATTTAAAGAAAGTAACATTTCCTAGGCGATTGTGATGTAATCAATACAACACATCTAAATGCATCAAGAAACATCTTTGATGAACATTGAAAAGATCCTTAAACTTCGAAGCCAGTTTTATTACATTTGCATCTTATCTCTTATTAAAGATTGGGTCTAAAGCCAGCAAATCCCATTGGTTATGAATGCAGGTCAAGACAGGAACATTTTTCTATTTACTCTTTCTAACACTGCATAGAAATCAATCTGCTACTTTCATTACAACCACACAATCAATTCTGTTTAAAGTATAATACAACAGCCAAGTCCAAGGACAATATGGATCCTTGGAAAAAGCTCATACCATTTGCAGGGCTGTACTTGATACAGCTCCTGGTAAATTGTTTTTTCTAATTAGTGTACCTGGTCATTTAAAGCAAATATGCCTAAACTAGTATTGCAATGTAGGACCCAAACAAAAATTGAGAGTACACTCTTCATTTAAGTTGCCTTTTTAAAAACCCTTTTTAAACAATAAAAACTGTAGGAGGAAGAATTCTTTCTACTTTTAATCTAATATGATGTTACCATTTTGATATTTCAAGCAAAGCTTGCACACACCAAAACTTCTACCTTGAAATCAACATATGAAATCCCTTATTTAAATTATCAGCTTCCTCCCATCTCTCGATAAAATGACTATTTGGATTACGCTTACTTTACATAAAAATGACCAAGACTACTGCTTCTAGAATTTTTCTTGCACAAACAATATCACAGTAAACAAAAGAAATATGCCCACTGTATAATCCACTTATGCATAATAGAATCACCACTTCAAATTCTTATTAAGCACTAAAGATAATCTTCATATATGTAAATCATTAGAAAGCCCAAGATCAACCACTGTATACCAACACTAATGGTGGTTCAATGAATTCTTTTCCCTTTATTTTTTCCCAGCTTTTTTAAGATAGAATGACAAATTTAAAAATTGCATGTATTTATGGTATACAGTGTCATGTTTTGATATATATATATATTTATACATTGTGCAATGATTAAATAATCTCAGATACTTTGTTTTTGTGGTGAGAACATTTAAGATCTATTCTCTTAAAAAATTTCAAGTATACAACACATTATTATTAACTAATCACCACGCTGTACAATAGATCTCCAGAACTTGTTCATTCTGACACTTTATACACCTTGACCATCTCCCCCTTCCTCCCTCACTTTATTTTAGAAATAAGGATATTTTCTTTTCACATCAGTTTTAAGCATTTCAATTTACAGTCTCCTGATTTTCTCAAACATGTAATAAATGGATGTCTTCAAGAAAATCACAACTTAGAGCTCTCTCAGTTATAATATTAAAATATATTCCTCATTAAAAATGCAGTATGCCCCTTCCATAGATGAGGAATAATTCAAATTTAAATAATTTGGTGGATTAAAAAAAATCTATGTCATTTAATGCAAATCATATGACCCTGAAATTCTGAAGTTTGGAAAGATTTTATCCACTTAGAAAAACACAATTTCACATTTGCTTTAATATTCTTTCTACAAAACCTTATACGTCACATTTCTCTGTCATCTTATAATAATCTGTTTATTTTAACTATTATTAGTGAAGTTCTCTTTCTAGTGATAAGAATTGAACTGTTTTAAGCAAAGCCTATAGACAATGGCTGAGACACGAAGGTACTGCCACATCTCTATGGTGCTCTAGATGTTTTCACCCAGAAGCAGGCACTATTTTTGCTACATTTCTTGCACACATTAGCAGTGGCTAATGAATCCAATGTCAAAGCCTCCAGGCAAACTGCCACCACCCAGGAGACATCCAGAAGACATTCTCCTCCAACCCACCTCAAGAACTCAGTGTCTGATGGCCTTGCATAGCCTTGAACAGGCTACTGTTCAGTTTTGTTTCCTTCTTTTCATTGGCCTCCACCACTGACAGCAGCTAAGTCTATTCCTGCCTCTCTCTGATCTATCAGGCTAAAGTCCTGAAACTGAGCAGGCACCACTCTCACAGACGACTTGCACAAATTGTGCTCTAGACTCCATGAACCTCATCAGAGCAAATTCAGAATGCAGACATCACAGACAGACAGGACAAGTAAGCCTCTGACTAACTCAGCTGACTCGGGTAGACCAGGACAGAGTGAATGTTAGCTTAGGCCATTCATTATACAATCACTAAGAAAGAAAAAAGGTCGTTTCAAGTACATGGAGAGATGTATATCACTTTCATGTTCATACACAGGCAAGCAAACCAAAAACAACTTACATGCTCATTTTTATGTTTTTTAAAAAGTTTTTTTTTTTTTTACTTTCATGTCGTTTTTATATGTTTCTAAAGCCCAAAACCACCACTGTTAACCTTGCATTCCTGACATGGTATTTAACATCTTCTTTATTTTAAATTTTGTATTCTACCCCATCAGATATCCTTTTAAATGAAAGATAAACTTCCTGAAAAGTCAGAAATGGGTTAATCCTTCAGAGTCTATCCAAGTTTCTCTGGAATGTCAGGATTTCCTAAAGGAAGATCAAAAATCTCTAGCTGTATTTCCTCAGCTTTTTAATTTTTCTCTAACATTTGAAAAAAATAGGGCTAAATATGATTTACTTTTTTAAATTTTTTCATGGGTGCTGTTTCATATATCAAATGATATAAAACATGATGCTTTATGTTGAAAGGATTTTTAAAACAATCTAACACAGTTTATTACTTTTCCATTAGATATACTACATTTTGGTAAAAGTAATGAGCTTGAGTTAATTTTTTTTTTAGAAGTAACTGTTTAAAACTTATTTTTAAGTGTCAAAATTTTATAAACAATATTTTATGTCACAAAATAGGCCCATACTAAATATGTTTAAATTATATCTTAAATAGGCAATGAAAATTTTACATGATTTCATTGTTGCTTTGGAATGTAAGTAAAACCCCATCTATGAGCCATACTATTCAGTAATCAAAGAAAATACATGTCACTGTGGTTTTAGGAAAAAAAAAAATCTATCTTAGTTTATATTGTCCTTTAAAGCAAAGCCTCAAGTTCAAATCTTGAGCCCAGTGCACTGGCTCATACTTCTCAGTTTCCATTTAATAATGTCAAAATACAGTTTAGACATTTGTAGTATTATAGCCTTTGCTATCAAAAGCCAATACATTTCAGTTGTATACATGATTGTGAAACTTGTTCTAAAAATGAAAAACTATTGCCCTCTAAACATATATTTTTAAAAAAACATTGAAAAGAGGTTGGAAGATGACAGTATTTCTAGAAAGAATTATTTCATCCATACATTCAGACAACAAAAAGTTATATACAGTTTGAAAGATAAACATGATTTACTGTGAAAACTTGAAATAAATTGGCAACTGTTCTTTGGGGAAAATGGTTTTTTATTAGAGGCCTACTCCTAAAAGACATCTGCATTTCTGAAGTAACTCAAGTAACTCAAACTAATATAGACATTGACAACGTTTTACATCAAGTAAAATGGTTTAAAATCCATTTCATTCATTCAAGGCTTTTTTGTGTGTGTGTTTGTTTTGAGACAGAGTCTCTGTTGCCCAGTGCCCAACCTTGGCTAGCTGAAGCAATTCTCCTCCCTCAGCATCCCAAGTAGCTGAGATTACAGGTGCCCACCACCACACCCAGTTAATTTTTATATTTTGTAGAGATGGAGTTTTGCCATGTTGTCCAGGCTGGTCTCAAACTCCTGGCCTCAAGTGATCCATCCACCTCAGCCTCCCAAAGTGCTGGCATTACAGGCATGAGCCACTGCTCCCAGCCCAACTAACACTTTTTTATTGTCTTTGTGCTATCCTGGGTTTTGAGGGACATTTGTACATTCAACAAATATTTTCTATGTGCCTATTTAGCAATGTTCAAGCTGCTAAAAATGTAATATGGATTATTTTAAATGATTGAGGGATTATATATGATAGGGAATAGTGAGAAAGAGGAGGAGAAAAGGGAATAGTGAGAAAGAGGAGGAGAAAAGAATTCTTGCACAGATAGAATGGAGGGAAAGGCCAAGAGAAAAGGTCTTCAGAAGGCAACATGTGAAATGAGTTTTTAAAATGAGAATGATTCCGTTATGGGAATAAGAACACACCAAGTTTCTGCACTAGATGGAACCGCTTGTGTGAGGGACCAAGGGTCAGGATCTTATTCCCAAGGCAGGAGACACCTGAGGTACCATCTCTCAGGAATGAGATGTGGGATATAACATTTTTTTAAATCTCCTTAGATTCAAGGACCATCAATTGCAACCCAATATATGAAGCCGTAGTTTTAACAATATAAAAAACCATCCTTGCGGCACTATTTGGTGAATAATCTGGTCTTCTCCTTTTACTTAACTGAAAAATTGCATACATGGGACACTGGTTTTTTTATTTTTGTTTTCAGGAACAAATGAAACACGTTCCTTCTTGTAAGTCAATGCTAACAAGTCAATTTGGCTATTGGTTGAGGTATGCGATTTTGTAACAAATATATATCTAGGCCGGGTGTGGTGGCTCATGCCTGTAATCCAAGCACTTTGGAGGCCAAGGCAGGCAGATCACCTGAGGTCGGGAGTTGAAGACCAGCCTGACCAACATGGTGAAACCCCATCTTCAAAAAAACAAAAAACAAAACAAACAAACAAAAAAAACCAAATATACATCTAACATTCTCAGTGGAGAACAGGTGTGTCCCCTAAGTGTACCTACTTACATGGTAAAATAATTCACCAATGAAATTATTTCCTTTAATTATGTCTTTTAAGTACTCAGCCAAAAAATTCACCAAAAGGACTGACTCAAGTAGTTTCACTATACTAGCAACTAGAAGAATTGAATAGCACACATGTACGCAGCTGCTTTGTGTTACAATTAAACATGATACTATTTTCTACTTAACCAGGAATATTCAATTACAATGTAATTGAAGTTTTTAAGAAAAATTTTAAGTTAACTGTTTAGATCTCTTTTGGGAAAATAAAATTTACTCATTAAAGATTGGATAGGCAGTTGGGATCATTCTTAATAGGCTGTGGCCAAAGCAGGATAAGAAATTAATAAAACACAACTATTAAGCTAGATTACAAGGTATTTCTGCTAAATGAGATAATTAATAACAAGTTTCATTGCATTTTTACAGCCACTTAAAAACAAATTATTGCAGCACTATAAATTTTGGATATTAGAACACAAGAGTAATAGCAATATGTTTTAAACTTATCATGAACATACAATAGTTGACATTTTTAACTGGGGCTTCCCTTTACTGACCTTCTCCCAAAACAAATACCTTGCTCCTTTTCAAAATCTAATTTACACATATATCTCTTCTTGAAAATGTATGTTTAACCATGTAGAAGACGAAAATAAAGCTACAGAAGAATGCTTAATACACTTAAGTGTAGAAGTTTTTTACTTAATATTGATGGGACACTTTTCTAAGTGCATTAGATATTTTGGTTTTTATTTAAAAATTCTTTTGACATGAGTCATCTGTACCAATAATTATAGACTGAAATGTTCTTTCAATATTCAATCTGATAAGTCTAATTTAAAACCAGAGTGAAAGTTGTCACTTTATATGAGATTTTATTTATTTTGGGTATATGTCAGTGTATTACATTAAAAGCATTTAACTGGAGTACCATTATATAAGAGGTATTAAGTGGCAAGTGAATTTTGGGACAGACTTCGTTGTAGAAATTTCAAAGTAGGTGGCTGTGAACACATTGAAACTATATGAGGCTTGAAATGAGGAGATGTGAGAGGGTTTTCTGAGGAAAATTTCTTTGGGGAGCACTGTGCCTGCCTTTCCACTCAATTTTAATGAAAGAGATTTCAGTAGGACCACTTGGGGAGCTGAAGTTTGAAGACAGAGTGGAGTTAACTTTGAATCCTGCCTGGACAAACTAAATGTTACACTTGATTAGCTAACTGCTTCAGCTTCAGATTCAAGAAGAGCTTCCTACAATGCTGATATCTGCTTAATTCTCAGAATTTATTGGTGCAAAAATAGATTATTATAGTCTGTGGACCATATTCGTAGTTCTAAGCATGAAAAGAAACTCTTAACAGAGCACCTGGAAGGATAATGGACATGATAAGGGAGAAAGTTGTGTGGAATAGATACCTAAAAATGTGAGCCGAAGATGACACAGCAGTGAGAGGAAACTCTATTACCCAACAGATAGGAAGTACAGTCAAATGTTTCCAGTGAGGTCCTCTAATATGCACTCAAAAGCATCCAAAGAGCATCAAACCACCCTCCCTAGAGAGTGGGAAGTGCAGTAAAGACAGTAAGAGTAAAATGGGGGTTTCCTGATATCCATACTTCGCCCCACTGCAACTTTAATCATTGTGCAGTAGAAACTGCCCTTAAAAAGATGATGAGGGTGGAATACAAGCCTGAGGTGGGGAAGGACAGAAGGTTCTCCCTTCTGCTTCTCATGCCAGGAATATCTTCCCTGCAGCAGATCCCATCTAGGCAAAGGAGTGATGAGTTGAGAGATATATTAGTCTGTTCTCACACTCCTAATAAAGACATACCCAAGACTGGATAATTTATAAAGGAAAGAGGTTTAACTGACTCACAGCTCTGCAGGGCTGAGGAGGCCTCAGAAAACTCACAATCATGGCAGAAGGGGAAAGCAAAAACGTCCTTCTTCGCATGGTGGCAGGAAGGAGAAGAGTGAGAGCCCAGCTAAAAGGCAAGCTCCTTATAAAATCATCAGATCTCGTGAAAACCAACTCGCTAGCCCGAGAACAGGACAGGTGAAACTGGCCCCATGATTCAATTATCTTCACCTGGTCCCTCCCACAAGTGGAGATTATGAAAACTACAATTCAAGATGAGAGTTAGGTGGGGACACAGACAAACCATATCAAGAGAGATGAGCAACAGCCAGTTAATACAGGACCTTTGCACCTTTTTAAAAAGTTCAATTTGTGTGTAATGAAAAGACTTTGGAAGTTTTTAAGAAAAGAATGACATTACCAGATCTATGAGTTAAAAATATAAATCTGATTGTTCTATGGGAAAGAAGTTAGAGAAAGAGAAGGATGAAAAACCGAATAAGAACAGCTGGGGTGTTATTCCAATAGTTCTGGTGTGAGAGGAGACAGCTACAATCTAGGGTGGTAGCAATTGAGATGAACAGAACGGGATTAGTTTAAAAATATATTTGTGAGGTAAAAGTAACAGCACTCCTTGATGAATCAGATTGGGGTAATTATAGAAAGAAAAGTCAAGTATGACATCTGGGTTTCTGGCCTGAGCAATTGGGTAGATGAGGGAATTTAACATGGGTGGATAATAAAATAAAGCTGCAAGTCTGACAAGAGTGAGTTGATGTCATACCAAAAAGAGCATCTCCAAAATTTTCTATTAGAGGAATATACAAGTCTTCCTCATACACAAATCTCCTTTTTTATTCCTTGCAGAATTGTTGGCCACTTCTTCCAGCCTTCAGGGATATGACTAGTTCCCTTAAAAATGTTAGAGAATTTGCATCAATCCTAATTGCCAGTGATCTGTTTCTACTATCTTCATTACCATTTTTTTGATGGTATCCCCATCCTCTACAAAACTTGCTATTTTACATCCAGAAATACACTTTCTCAGAATTTTTTAACTTTCTTTTTGTTTCTGCAAGCTATTATTTAAATCATTGATGTCAGTTATAATGGTCAAAATAAAAAGTTTTATAAATCAGCAATGCGAGGGCATTTAAAAGGGATATATGTATACGAACTCTCTGAAAGAGAAGATATTCAAATATCAGCATTAAGGGCTGTTATTCAGTGTTATGTCTTTATTCTTGATTAAATACATGAGTTCATTTACATTTGTAAATCAAATGATTGCATCACATAAGATAAAACAGAAATCTGTACATAAATATATGACTTCATGAGATGCCTTGGAGCTTAATGAATAAACAAGAATTAATGTTATCTTAAAGAGTTATATAAAAGCTAAGACTTTATCATGACTCTCAGTCAAAATCTGCTTACATTACAGGCCAACTTCCACTTTTTGTTAAGAAAAAGTATTGAATAAATTCCCAGAGTTCTAAGAAGGCCTCTTAGCTTTACCTAATTTGTTGACTCTACACCCTTTTTTCATTTACTCAGGCACAAAATGTCAGTCATCTTTAATCCTTCTGTTTCCTTTTTTTTGTTGTTGTTGCTGTTTCACCTAAACACTAAGTCGTGCCAAATCTTCACCTTCATTATATTCACTTTCGTCTTACATTAAGTCCTTATTGCTTATCTAACATACTACATAAGAACATCCTTTTACACACCATTCTCACACACCTATGTAGAAGGTCTCAAAGATACCTTCTACATACATATGGCAATTCATTCTTCATAGATTATAGGCCTGATCATGTTCAAAAGACTTCAAAAGATATATACTATCTGAAAAACAATAGGAAAATAGAAAAACAACACATTCCCCTAGAATCTGGTCTACAGGTGAACACTTTCATATCTTTCCAATCTCAACTCACACCTCTTCTTTCCATGTATACACCCGGCAAAATCCTGCCAAAGTGGATTGCCTGCTGTTCCCTAAAGAGGGCCCACTCTTCCATTTTTTCCTTTTTATTCATGTTGTTTTCCTCCAGCTGAAAGTTTTAGTGCTCTCATTCACTCAAAGGACCAGCTTTAATCCGGAAAGCTAGGATCTGCTTACCAAGCCAATTAAGATGACAGAGTGGACCTGCTCTTTACAGGCTCCCAATGCAATAGTCCACTTTTCCCATGCAACTTTTCTGATTCACCTGTCAGTATGTAGATTTTTCTTCCTTTGACCTGCCTTCTTTGTTGTCATGGCTTCTGTATTACAGTGTTCTGTATTACAGAGTTACATACACTGATACGGTGCTCCTAAGTATTGCTTCCATGAGGTCCAAAACTGTTTGCACATATTATTCTACAACTCAAAATGTCCAACAGAGGAGAAGATACTCAGTAAAGACCATTAGAATTAAGTTTAACACTAAAGGTATTCTTTAAGAAGCAGAAATTACTCAGTTCCTGATGAACTCCTCCCTTTCCTACCCTAATCTTACTACAACTTTGTCAAATTAGTTTTTAGGTTTAAAACACTGACAAGTATGCTATTTGGACAAGAATGTTTTCTAGAGTTTGGGTCAATAATCAGTGATCCACATTTAAATGTGACATACCTGTAATTGCTTTTCTGTTGTAGAAACTACGTGTCTCTTTTATTCTACATGCTGTTAAAAATTGCCAACTGAAGAAAAGCATAGCTGAACTTTGTCTATCTTCAGTTCACTCTATTCAGAATCTTTTTCTGTCTTTGTATTAATCATCTAATATTTACAGGATCTTGCATATGGTTGTGTGGCCTGAGCCCTGTGAAAGGAAGATTGGCCAGGTGGTGAGATTGAAATACAGCCCAGGCTTGCTTACCAAGCCTTAAGCATGAGTCCAATTACACCTGCAAGGGTACATGTGTTCACGTGCACAGAAGAAAGGGCAACTTTTTGTAATTTACCCAAAGTGCACGCGGGGATTCATCTAGTCAATTAATGTTAATATATTGCACAGAAGTATTTCGGTGCTAAAATCCTTGGGTTTTTTTAAAGTCCAATTTTACTGATAGGAGTGTAGTTTTCATGTAAGTGAATTCCAACATAGAAACAGTAAAGAATTCTATGAATTAAACATATAGGTTCTCCCAAGAAATAATAAAAAGATACATTAGGTCATTGGGTTGATTTCTTTTCCAATGTAAGATTGTTCCCTCTTGCATGTTTTCACTGTTTTGTCCCATATGAGTTTAAACAATTTAAGCTATGGTTCTTACTTCATTTCCCAAGGGTGCATATTCAAGCGTCTGATAGAAGTCACTGACAATGAGTCGAAGGGTTGGGAGTGGGTGTTTATATTTTATGTTTCTTTGGTGAAGTATTCTGGCTAGAATCCAGGGCACTGAGTCATTACTCTTTTTTTTTTTTCTGATGGAGTCTTAATCTGTTGCCTAGGCTGTGCAGTGGCGTGATCTCTGTTCACTGAATCCTCTGCCTCCCAGGTTCAAGCCATTCTTATCTCAGTCTCCTGGGGTTATTACAGTTACATTCACGATTTTATTATTATATCAGTAAGCATCTCCTATTGGCCAACCATTGTGTTGATAATGTTTATTATCTCGAATTTTCTCTGCAAATCAGACTTATAATTAGTGTTATTTCCATTTTTTATAGGCGAAAACTGAGGTGTTTAGTGATTTCTCCAAGTCCAGAAGGAAAGCATGTGTCTAAACTGAGATGATAATCCAGGACCTCCTGGCTGAAAAATAACTTTTAACTCCTTCAGAAGAAGTCTTCCAACTATGTTCCACTTTCTTTAATAAATTCATTCAACAAATACTTATCAAATACTTCTTCTGTGCCCTGAATTCTTCTAGATCCTGGGGATAAGCAAAAGAGACAATGTCTTTGCTATTATGAGGCTTACATTAGGAAAAGGACAATAAGCAAATACATATAAATAAACAATAAATATATAATGTGAGTAACAAGTCCCATGATGCTAAACAAATGAGGATAATGAGATGAGAGTAATGAGTTGGAAGTAATGGTTGGAAGGTCAGAGAAGGTATTTCTGAGGAAGAGATGCTTTAGTGGTAGCCTGAATGCAACAAAGAGAAACCTATATGAAAGTTGAGTACCCTAGGCAGATAAAATAAGTGTAAAGTCTCCATGACTAGAAGGATTAAGGCATGTTAGAGGAACGTCTTCAAGGCCAGTGTGGCTAGGGCATGATACGCTAGTGAAGAGTGGTAGGAAATGAAGCCAGAGACATAAGCAGAAGCTTCATAATGCAGGCTCAAGTAGGCAAGGGTACGCAGTTAAAATTTTTTCTAATAAGAGACTATTGAAAGCTTTATCTAATTTACATTTTTGAAAAATCACCTTAACTGGTGTGAGCAAAATTAACTCTAGGGGGAGAAGACTGGAAACAGAAATAGCAGTTAGAGGGTTATTGTAGCCGATGACAGTGGCTCCAGGAAAAGCGGTAGTTCTGGGGTAGGGAGAATTGACTGTACTGGAACAGAGTTGAAAGTCAAGTTGGCAAGACTTGCTGACAGAAAGAATGTGGGTGTCAGAAAAAAAGAGAAATGTATCACACCTAGGTTTTACACTTGAGATACTGGGTGAGTATTGCTGCCATTTACAGAGACAGAAAATTGGAAAGGAGCAGGATTTCAGGGGTAGATGAGTGGGAAACTATGAGGCCTGTTTCACACGTTATTGCATTTTATTTTTAAGACAGAATCTCGCTCTGTGGGCCAGGCTGGAGTGCAGTGGTATGCCTCGGCTCACTGCAACCTCTGCTTTGCAGGTTTATGTGATACTCCTGCCTCAGCCTCCCAAGTAGCTGGGCACATGCCAGAATGTCTGGCTAATTTTTTGTATTTTTAGTAGAGATGGGGTTTCACCATGTTAGCCAGGATGATCTGGATCTCCTGACCTCGTGATCTGCCTGCCTCAGCCTCCCGAAGTTCTGGGATTACAGGCGTGAGCCACTGCGCCTGGCCCATGTTATTGCTTCTTATGATATTTCATACATCTCTTTCCCATTGTGAAAATATAATGTTTTAGTCTACATCAAAAAAGATCTAAAAGGTGTTGGCAGATAAGTACCTCTCATGAATTTATACAAGATGTGAAAATAATACATATGTTCACTCACTCACCTGTCCAACATATTAAAGTGCCCCTATTGTTTTACATTATAGCTACGTATTTATTCATTGAGACACATAATTTCATTTGGATCATAAAACCACTGATTAAGATCAACCAGAGCACAAACATGCAATGAATGTTAGTCTTTTTTTTTTCTTTTTTGCTCTAGATAACCCCTGTGATACCCTGGGGCAATTTTTTGTGGGTCCATTTTCTCCATCTATAATAAGTACTTCTCCATCGTCCTGAGATTGTGAGCAGAGATATAGAGCTCTCTGGAATTTTTTTTTTTCTCTGTTGGTTTGTCTGTCTCTTTCTTTTAGAACCATTCACAAATCACATTTCCTCCAAAAATCTTTCTCTGATTGCTCCAGGCAAATCCAATTCTCTTTTGAAGTTCTGAAAAGGGCATGGTTTGCATCACTTCTTTAGCACTTAGAACTGACTTAAAATTCTTAGTTTTCCTTATATTTCAAGATGATTTCTACCTAGCTGTATTGCAAATTGCTTAAGGTAAAAAGTGGTCTTTTGTACACTCACGTCACTCTCTGCTGAACATAGTGCTCATATAAGACAACTTTGGTTTTTGATGATAGAAGAAAAACAGAAAACCTATCTTCCAAAATTTAGAAAGTCAGTAAAATAGTAGAGTTGTTCAGGGACTTTTTGCATATATTTGTGAAATCTGGAAAAAAAATTACACGTACTCTAATCCCACAGGTTTTTTTTCTTGCATTTGAAACTTTGCTAGTTATACTGCTACTTGCTAAAATAGAAACAGACAGATAGACAGACAGACAGAGGACCAAAACAGACATCTATGCCTATCAGTGACATTTTTTCTTTTGTTAACTAGTTTGTACTTTTGTGATTATATTTTGCCTAGTTACCTTTATCTGTTTTTAATTATACCAAGCATGCCATTGACTTATTTTACTCATAAGCAATGATAATTTGCATGAGTATAGAAAAGTGACACAATAGCAGAGTCCATTTGATGGGTGCTTTCCACCAACTGTGTTAGAGACTCCTGATTCCTGTTCACTTGACTGGAAATTCAGGTGATAATTATCTGGTGATAATCATTAGGAGTAATGTATAAAATTTATTTTGATTTTATAACCTGTAATGGTCATACACACACTAATATGATTTCCTGAATTAACTATTCTACTGGGAAGAAAATGTTCTGACCAGTTAACAAGTATATACGTCCTCCATTTATCCATGGTACGTTTCTTTTTTCTCTTGTTGATTTTCTTGTAAATTTGATTATGTAAGAGTTAATCCTCAAGGACTTTTATCACCCTTGAGTACAATGACCAAATAGGCTTTCTGACCAAATGCAACAGAGTCATGGAACACTTGGACCCAGATGAGGTTTTTTACGGCTTAGCCCAAAGCAGTGAGCTTTTCTCTTTATGAACCTGCTTGAATGGATAAAACATAAACAATATAACATGACAGGAAACAAGCCAAGAAGTGCATGTCTATATTTGAAGCCATCTTTAGCTATGGGTAAGCACTCCAAAATTATTTTTTCCCAAGTGACAGGTGAAAGCAGCATGGCTTTGTTGCTTTACCTCTATTCTCATTGGCCAACTTGCCCAGATAATTCTACTTTCCTTTCCCACGCTCTTAATTCAATCTGTTACAAATCAGTCTTTTAGAAAGCTTACTGTGCCTGGTGGCCAGAGACAAATTTGGTTCAATATTCAACTATGTAATTCAAGTGACAGCCAAAAGGCTGACATTATACTCATTAATGACTGAAAACAAAACACAACAAAACAAAAAACCCATAAGAGATGAATCAGATTTTGATTAGAGAGGAGGTAAAATACTTCAGTGAGAATATAGTGAGAAGGTTGATCCACATGAAGAATTTCTAGGTTTCATTCTGGATATCTTTTTCAATGTGTGATTTGAAGGTATATCTTCTATTCTTAGCAGAATATTGTTCAAACCTACACTACCAAAATAGCTTGTCAAATTCCTATGTGTAGCAGACACCCAGTTATTCTCAAAAAGAATCTTACTCAGAAAACAAGCTTGGATATACCTTCTTCTAGTATAAAAATTATGAGAATATTAATGCTAATACTAGTCTCTAGAAATGATCTGAGGAGAAACAGAAAAACAGGGCCCCAACTCTTTCCTCTAGAGTAACAGATCTCAATAAAGAGAAAATTATCAACACATAGTTATAAAACATTCAAATTCCTCCTCATGCTCAGAATCCATAATTAGGACATCTGCATTTGGGAAGATGAAATTTAACTCATCATGTGTTAAAAACATCTTCAGATATGACAGAAAGATCTCAAGCATACACTGGCCTCCTCCAAGGTGCCAGCCACTGTGGGCAGAAAGATGAATAAGACAAGGAACTCTGTCCTGCAAACTCTAAGACAAGATGATATGGTTGACCCTCAGTAAGGCATCTAGAGGCCTCCACAGGGAAAAGACCTTTCCTAAACTTCCTCTTAGATTTAAGCTGTCATCGCTTTTCTGGGCCTCAGGACCTTCAACTGTGAAAGCACAGAGATGAAGTGTGTGACCACTAAGATTCATGCCATATTCAAAACTCCAATGTTAGCATTCTAAAGAGTTGCCAACACAAATAGAGAGGAAGAGATGAGTAAGGTGTGAAAAGTAAGAGAGAGAGATTGAGAGAGAAAGAGCCAATACAGAGAATGGACTTTATTGAATCAGAGTCTCATTTGGAGAATATCAACTTGAAGTTGTCTTAGGTTGGAACTTTAACAAAAAAAGATATTAAGAAATACTCTGATATTTCAAAAGAATAATCTATTTGAGATAAATGGTAGTGGACTGCTGAGGAAGTATTTCAAACCATGTTGCTATGGCCAGAAAGCCATGCAGGAAAGGTATGAAGACAAAGACAGACAGACCAGTGGAGGCAGATACTCGTCAGAATCCTGCAAACATAAAGATAGGCACACAATGATTACAAAACTTAACATAATCTTGTATATAGTTGATAAATTTGAAATTGTTTATATCTTGCCAGCAACAGAATACCTAGAACATCTTGTTAGTTCAATAATGTAAAGCAGAGGTTTAAATGTAGAAGAGAAGGAACTGCCAGGGTCTAAGTGATGACATCTTCCTTTAAATCCTCTTTGATGAACAGAAAATAAGAAGCAAGAATATAGAAACCTTCCGTTTCTTGAAGGCACTAAGTATTGTCATCGTGATTACTTCAACCTTCCTTTATTATCTGCAATTGTCTTTTACTTTACAAAGCTTGTACTCTAATTGCAAAGAAAGCCTATAAAGAAAGGGAATGTAAACAACAAAGTTTTTAACATTGGCTACAGGCAGCAAAGAATTTTTAAAAAGAAAAACATATATCACTGGCAACTGGTGCTATCTTGTAAGTTGCCATGAAAACAGTTTTTTAAGAATTTAAGGGGAGGCAATATTGCCACCATGATTAGGTTATATGTTCTGCTGGAACTGAACACTGAAACTTACAATGTATTAGGTAAGATCCCAAACTAGAGCCTCTGTTTCTGTAAATTCCGTAAATCATAGTTACTTGTAGTTTTTTAAAGCCTACTTTATGGAATATGTAAAATTCTATTAGTTAGCTGTTGAACGTAGTACAACTTGGAAAGTTGCTTTTCAGTAGCACCTTCTTGGATCCAAGAGAGTGAAGAAGCACCCCACACCCAGATTAGACCTGAACTAGCTCAAAGGATATGAGAACGACCAAACATACCATGGCAATTCCTACCCTACATGGGAAAAATTATAAAACTATCCTGGGACATCATGGAGTACTATTCATACCCTCTATGAAATGAATAAAATGATTCACATTAATTCCCAACACAAGCACACAAATGTGTTCCTTACACAGTAATACTTACTGAGTGCACAATGATGATGTGAGAGTGTAGAAATTTATTCTCATTACATCTTCAGTCAAAGTGTTAGTAGTGTTTTTGTAAAGGATGCATTAAGCAGTCTTAGCACACACAAAGTAGATACTTGAAAAAAATCATGTGAAATATTTAGGATACGTCCTTTTTTTTTAATATATACTTTTTATTGCATTTTAGGTTTGGGGGTACATGTGAAGAACATGCAAGATTGTTACATAGGTACACACATGGCAGTGTGATTCGCTGCCTTCCTCCCCATCATCTTGCTCTAATTATGTCTTATCTTTGGATCATGTAGAAAAACTTCTTTATATACTACCTACATCTTATGGATGTATTTTCCTTAAATAGATGTCGATTCTACTTTGATGTATATCTGGTAAGCCTTGACTCATAATGATGGTTTTCTTTAAACATCCAATTTAAAAACGCAGAACCTCAGAAGGAAAAAGTAAAAATAAAGATAGTCAGGTCCCACCTCACATATATATGTATAGATTTTAACAATACCTACAAGGCATACACCATCAGCATGAGATTTTGTGTTTTCTACACTATTGAGTGGGTTACAATGTGGGTTTTCAGTTAAATTCCCATCTAAATCATTTCTAAGTGCTGTTTAATTTTTGTAAAATTAGTAAATAACTGCTTGAACTAGAAACTGCTCTTTAATTTTAGGATCAAAGCATAATAGTTTAAAATCTTTGATAAATCTGGATTAAGACAGAACACACTGAGACCTTCCATAAATAAAATTTTAGGATAAGCTTTTAGTGACAATTTTTTTTTTTTTAGTAAAATGACTGAAAAAATCACACAAATTGGTAAATTTCTGTGAATTTACCAATAGTAAATTTCTGTGAATTTCTGTGAATAGTAGTTTCTGTGAATTAGGATCTGGAAAATTTTTGACTCACAGTGGTAGGACCCAAGTGTATTATTTTTCTTTGCTTACATTCCTTTCCCAAATGACTGAGCAAGCTTATTATAGGGCCAAATTACTCAGTGTCAAAACCATAAAGGGGGATTCAGAATAAAACTAAATGTGCTGGATGTCTCCCACGGGCCAAGTACACAGGACAAGCGTGGAGCAATCATTTCCATATTCTTAGTCTCATAATTCTCCGAACAATGCTATTTACTTTTCAGATAATGAAATTAAGGTTTAAACTACAGGCTGCACGCATGTTTTCCAAGGTCACATACCAAGTATATAAGGGAGCCTGGACATTAACATATTGATCTAATATTAAATCTCCTGCTTATGTTTTTATTCCATACTGCCTTTTAGTATGGATTAATTATCAGAAGCCATAACCTCGATTAGAAAATTATGAACGCTCAATTTGAATCTGGCATTGTTTTGAGAAGGACAAGGGAGTTTGCTTAGCATATCCTGCTTTTATTATATGCAGTAGCTATTTTACTGTCTTTAAAAAAAAACACTGCACACATGAATTGTTACTTTTAGAGCCTCTCACATCCATGAATTCCTACTATCCTCATTATAACGCTAGTGGCAAATAGAGGTAGCAATATAGTTAAGGAAAAATACGTCATCAAGGATAAGGATCAGAATTCATACAGTCCTAAATTCTGAAATTTACTCACAATAGTACACTTATTGATAACACAGGCAATGATTAGAATGGTTTATAAACTAAAAAAAAAAAAAATTACATACTATTTTCATTTTATCAGCCTTAAAATCTATTTGCAAAAAGGTCAACCTAGAATCACAGTCTCATAAAAAAATGAGAAAAGAATTTCTCATTTTTGCAAACTTCAAAATGGCATGAGTTGGATTCAAGTGTCTTTCTATGTGGCTCATTTTTAATTATCTTGAGCTGGTAGAAGAGTGATGTTAGCTCACAGGTCTTTGAAAATAAATCAACAATAATTAACCCCAACTTAAATTCTAGTAATCCATCTCATACATCAACAGAAGTACTCTGTGTATGTGAAAATATAAACATGGCATGTTTGACATTTTGGAGCGTCCTTAGAGAGACATTGATTTGTAATTCAGATCACATAGCATCTTTGATTTCTCCCACTTGCCCATGCCCTTTCCCCATCCCTTCCCCCAAAATAAAACACAAAAGCTTTATCTGCAATGGATGGAGAGCAACCCAGGAATCTGTGCAAGACTATCCATCACATTTCTGTCTTAATTGAATGACACCAGAATGAGATCGATAAAATGTAACAAGAGACAGCTTTGCATTTCCACACTCACTTATTCCCCCTCTCCATTACTCTCAGCCACCACCGTGACCAGAAAGCCCAAGTAAAAAACATGAACCCTGCTGCCAGAGAAGCTGTTAGGATATGAATAAACTTGTCAGAGAAACAACAAAACTTAAAAACATTAGAAGGGAGCTAGGGAGACAAAAAGTTATTAAAGGAATATTGAACAGGCTTCTTAATAAAAGCAATTTCATAGACATATTCTCACTCCTAGATAACCTCCTGAAGCAATATTTCAGTTAAATAATCTCAACAGCTTTCCCTACGTGCCCAAGATTACTTGAGACTGCATCAATGGCTCCTCAAACACAGATGTGGTGACAACTCAGCTCACACCTGCAAGTCCTACAGTAAATGTGGGGCAGCTGTGATATGTGCATGTCGAAGGTTCCCAAGATCGCCAATGCATTATTGATAACCTCATCACTCCGCTAAAAGCAAAAGCTGACATTGTTATAATCTCAACCTTCTCCTGAAGAGCTCTGACTTTGCGCGGGTATTGATCACAGGAAGAAGTAAACCAAAGAGCAAAACAGCACATGTAAAATTCCAGAAGGTGAAGGCTTGCCTATACTCAGTATGAGTGTGTTAACCACAATCACATGGCCTGTTCTAGTGTGTTATATTTTTGACGGTTTACAATGTGGTCCTACTTGTAGGCTATATGTTGTAATAATTCATTTAATACTCCACATCCTGAGCTTGTTACAAGTTATTATGGAACAAAACTCTGTATTACAAAATAAAAATAAAAATAAACCTTCAATGTAGTTGTCTGAGAGGCAGATT
>PVKV010005516.1:0-114068 GCA_004027835.1 Alouatta palliata | reverse complement strand
CATCACACACTGGGGTCTGTCGGGGGGAAAAAGGGGAGGGACAGTGGGGGGTGGGGAGTTGGGGAGGGATAGCATGGGGAGAAATGCCAGATATAGGTGATGGGGAGGAAGGCAGCAAATCACACTGCCATGTGTGTACCTATGCAACAATCTTGCATGTTCTTCACATGTACCCCCAAACCTAAAATGCAATAAAAAATATATAAAAAAAGAAAAAGAAAAGAAAAATATATCTCACTCTTACCAATGAGCTGAGGAAACAAGACAAAATTTATTCCTCAGTCAGGTTACTAAACCTCACAAATGTTGAGTAGAAAACAGTAAAGTATCAAAGATATCTAAGATGAAAGGAGGCAAAACACACACACACACACACACACACACACACACAGGATGATGAGCAGTTTTTATTCAAATGGAAGAGACCTTGGCTGTGGAGGGGCTTGAATTTGAGTGGGTCCAGAATTTGAGTGGGTCCTGCCAAATGGCTACATGATATTGCCCCTGAATAGATCCCACTGGGCTATACACAGCCTTCAGTTAAGGTTGACAACACAAGAAAATGGTTCAAACAAAATTTACTTTCCTTCCATCTTTTCTTTTCCAGGTTACTATTTACTTCACTGACATTTTTAAGAAAGTTTTAAGCAACCATTAATGGGCACTCACTAGAATACAAACATTCAATGTTAAGTATCGATACTAAGGAGGCATTAAAAAACCCAGGGATAATTTAAATTCAAAAGTAATTTAAAAACCACACACATTGCATGCATCAACAACTCTAGCTTTAATTTAGTGCTGTTAAAAGAAATTAAAAAAAATTAATTTAGCTTCATTAATTTTACTTCAAGGAAAAAAATTATATATATATGTATATGTATATACATATAGACACATACTTTGAAGTCTGAAATATCCAGATTGATTAATTGTAAAGTCAAAATTTTCCAGTAGCTGAGAGGTATCAGTGAAAAAATATCTTAATTAACTGCTTTATCTTAATATTTCAGCTTAATTTTATATTCTATTCCATTATATAATATCTCTGAGTTTTAACATAAAAATCATGGACAAAATACTTCAGTAAGATGCACTATATTTCTATGATGCCTTTATAGACGATTGTCTGACGTATACCTGATATGGAAAGCCTCACATAATTAAAATAACAGGGCTAACTGCCAGCTCTCCACTTCAAATTTGGAGGCATCCCTACCACAGGCAAACATTTAATGTGATGTGGTCATTAATTTCTCAAATTATATTATTAGATTATAATTATAATGTCATCCCTAGAAATGATGGCTTCTGATAGAGTTGTCTTCTTTTTCTTTGCAGGGAATATTCCAATATCTATCTTCAAAATGGCCCAGATAGAATTGGGAAAGTATATAAGAAGGCCATTTATCTTCAGTATACAGATGAAACCTTTAGGACGACTATAGAAAAACCGCTCTGGCTCGGGTTTTTAGGCCCTATTATCAAAACTGAAACTGGAGATAAAGTTTACGTACACTTAAAAAACCTTGCCTCTAGACCCTACACCTTTCATTCACATGGGATAACTTACTATAAGGAACATGAGGGTAAGTTCAGCTCATGTAGCTGGAATTTCCTCCTACTTTTCAGTAGACATGACTTTTAGCTTCTAAAATTATGGATTTCTCTTCTGGGTAAGACCTGTAACTGCCATTTAGCTCTAAACTATTTTATTAATAGGCACTTTGTTTCCACATAATAATGGCATGTTTTTCTTTGTTGTGCTGGTTTATGGAAAGTGTGAATGTGGTAGAATTTCTAGGTGGACTCACTGAGAGTCAGAGAGAGCTGGAGCTTCTTTCCCAGCACTCAATCCTTTCTGGCCAAATAGTCAGAGTAAGAAAAATGGACAATGTGCATTAAAGCCTAGAAGAGGCAAAAATCCAGAGGGAAGAGAAAGAAGGACTCAAGATGTGGACGGCCTTATCTTCGAAGTTCCTACATGTAAACGTACTATGGCTGTTGTTACCTCCCATCCTAACTTTAGACAAACTCTGCCCCAGCCAAGGTGGCATAAGTAGTCTCATATGTCAGTCAAAATACGTGTGCCTGGATGATTCAAGTCACAGTGAGACACAGTTAATGACACACAATTAACTGAAAAAGTTATTTGAATATAGGACTTGGAAGCCTTGAGAATAGTACCTGAAAAACAAAGATAAGGTTTGGTGCCTGTGATCTCATTCTTAGTCCTTAACAATGACGATGAAAAAGGTGATATTTTGTAGTGATGAAAAGCAAGGGCTTTGAAATTAATAGACCAAGTTCTGAGCCCCAGCCTTGCCTTTTACTGGTTGAGTGACCTTGGACAAATTACTTAAATCATTTCAGCTTCAGTTTCCTCATGTATAAAATAGAGACAATGAGAATACACAGTAATAGCTCAATAAATATCAGCTGTTATCATAATAAAAAATGCTGAAGTCATGCTACAGTTCATTGAAATTATAATGATCAAGCAGGGAAAATAATTTAAAATCAGATTTGATTGATTATTAGCTGTCTTTTTAAAAGAGATATTATTTTAGAAGGTGAATGTGTTGACTTTGTTGTTGTTTAGGGCTAAATTACATTCATGGCATCAAAGGCTGACTGTCACCCATTTCTTTTTAATGATTTCATAGCTGATTAGGGAATTAGCATTCATTATAAAGGCATGGTAATGGTGCTGTAGTTTTGTTAAAAGAAAAAAAGAGTTCCTAACATTTAGAGATACATACTTAAGTATTTATGAATGGAATGTGATTCCTGAGATTTGCTTTAAAGTAATTTGGTGATACTGGGGATAATCGTGTGTGGGGGTACAGATGAAACAAGCATGGCCTTCAATTGATCATTGTTAAAGCTGGTTTGATGGATACATGGAAGTTCAGCATATTCTTCTCTCAACCTTTGCGTATGTTTGGAAATTTCCAAAATTAAGAGTAGAAATTTTTTAAATTCTATGTTTACTTCATGGGCAAAAATCTGAGATCATATAAGAAGTTTTGAATTTAGAAGAGGGTAGCCATTTTGCTCAGACTTCCATACTATGACCTAAGTTCTTTACATTGCAAACAGTAAGTCATTATGCTCTAAGAAAACCCAATCAAATATAAAAAATAATAAAAAAGTCTGTGAAGCTTCTAAACACCCTAGCCGTTAGCCTCTCATTTTCCTGTGTCCAAACAGGATATCATATCCCCAAGGGTCACATAGCAGATGATTAATAAACGTTTGTTGAATGAATTAATGGACTATCTTTCTCTCATTTAAGTTCAAACACATTCACTTTGCACCTTCGTTGCATGTTGCTTCCTAGGGGCTATCTACCCTGATAACACCACAGATTTTCAAAGAGCAGACGACAAAGTATTTCCAGGAGAGCAGTATACATATGTGTTACTTGCCACTGAAGAACAAAGTCCTGGTGAGGGAGATGGCAATTGTGTGACTAGGATTTACCATTCCCACATTGATGCTCCTAAAGATATTGCCTCAGGACTCATCGGACCTCTAGTAATCTGTAAAAAAGGTACATTTTCTCATTATTGCACTCACTATACTACCAAAAGAGAGGGGCAGGGCAGTTCGTCTTTTAAAAGTAAGTCTTCTGTGTTGAGATCAAGTAGGTAAGGTAGAGAGGTGGAGAGTAGAAAAACAGGAAGGGAAGAGCCAGGCAGGACTAAGAGAAGAAGGGATAAATGGAACAAGCATTCATATGGGGAAAATGCCAATGAAGCTAAGCTGAAAGAAAGATATTCTCCCCCGGGATCAGTTTGCTGTATCTAACTTCCAACAGTGGTGCTAAAGAGAATATGACTTTACCAAATGTGACTCCCAAAAAGACACCCCATGGTGATAGATATGTAGTTACTCGTATTATATTGGTAAATATAACATCATAGTATTTATTTCTAACATTGTGAAAAAGACAACGTGTCTCAAGAGCCTGAAATATAATTCTAACTTGAACAATAGTTACCTGTAAAAACTTGTCTTAGCATGTGGCTATATGCACCAGAAAATAGACACACAACTTTGAATTCCAATCTTCCTGTTTGCCAAAAAGCATTTAACAGTTATGTGGTCAGTCAATATCCAGATACAGGAGTGTCTTCCAAGCACTAGACACTGAACATAAAATTCCCTGCGTGTTTCTGTCTGCAAAACAGGAGTGACTCGTCCAGACTAGTGGTTTGTTAGAAAAAATAAATACTAAAATTTTTAAAAACTATAAATCACCTGAAAACATAAATCAAAATACATGCTAAAAGTTTAGTCCTACTAAAATAGTAATTTTAACTCCAGATTCTCTAGACAAAGAAAAAGAAAAAAATATTGACCGAGAATTTGTGGTGATGTTTTCTGTGGTGGATGAAAATCTCAGCTGGTACCTAGAAGACAACATTAAAACCTACTGCTTAGAACCAGAGAAAGTTGACAAAGACAATGAAGACTTCCAGGAGAGTAACAGAATGTATTGTAAGATTACAGAAGACATGTTAACTTTACTTTTTTTCCCCTTGATCCATTAATTCTGCTAAGCTTATTCCCTCACATAAGTAAGTAGTGTGTATCAGTCTGTGGTCCTTATAACAAAGCATATTGGATGTACGATTTGATATTTGGCTAAGTAAGTCAAACTAAAAACTTTCAGCCAGGTAAATCCAGATATACCAAACTTGTTCCCACACTGGTAAGGATAAAACAGCGATTGTGGTTTAATGCATATGTATGTGATATTTATATATTTATTTATCCACTAGGCTCATTCCAAAAATTATTTGAGGCAGCCTAAAATTATTAAACTAAATGCTTAAAACTATACTTGTATTTTAAACTAACTATATTTAAGAAAATAGTTGAAACCACGAGTTCTGAAAGGTATTCATGTTACATACTGTGTTGCCTCACTGGGCCCCCTAGTCTGCATCATTCTTTTCTACATTTCAGTTCACTTTACTTTTCTGGAAATGCCTTTTTTACAGTTTAGACTTTTTCTTAATTCTCAGACACAAAATAATGAGCTTAGTAAGATTATCTATTTCATAATTTACATGAGAAACAGAATCCCTTAACAACAACTAAACCAGTAAGTAGAGATTTTTTATTTGTTTGTGTTTAACTTCTTCAAAATAACCTGCACTCAGAAACTGAGAGCACAAAAATAACTATACTACCAAAGTAATAAACCAGTGAACAAAGTACAGATTTTGTTTCCAACTTTTACCTATATCTGGGTGGAAAGTCGTCTTTCCATAATTTATTCCTTTGTTATGTACTAACAAAAATAGATGTTAGTCATATTTTCAAAAATAGTCAAAATTCTAGCCTGAGCAGGTTTGGTTTGGTTCCAGTGTCACATATGTGCACTCAGGATTCTTCCCAGAACTAATTTCCACCTGGGAAATGTTTAGGCCCACCCAGTTTGAACAATGACCGTAAGTTTCTTTTCTTTTCTTTTTTCTTTTCTTTTCTTTTTTTCTTTTCTTTTCTTTTTTGAGATGGAATCTTGCTCTGTCGCCCAGGCTGGAGTGCAATGGCATGATCTCTGCTCACCGCTACATCTGCCTCCTGGGTTCAAGCAATTCTTCTGTCTCAGCCTCCCAAGTGGCCAGGATTACAGGCATCCGCCACCATGCCCAGCTAATTTTTTGTATTTTTAGTAGAGACGGGGTTTCACCATGTGGGCCAGGCTGGTCTCGACCTCCTGACCTTGCAATCCACCCGCCTTGGCCTCCCAAAGTGCTGGGATTACAGGCGTGAGCTACTGCACCTGGCCAATGATTGTAGGTTTCTTCCGAGGGTTTCAGGCCACCTTGCATATGAACTTTTAGGTCTTAGCGGCTCTCTTCCTGCTGTCCTACATTTTTTTCCTCCTTTGTATCTTTTCCAATCTTAAAAATTTGTCTTGCAATCTTTAGAAAAAGCTTTTACAAAAGAAATTTATAGAAAATTGTAAAATTTCTGATAAGCAAAAAAATATGTATATAAAATACCCATACTACTACTACCAATGTGATTAATAACTGAATACTAAATAATCTTCAATCTTTTTTCTGTTAACTCTATGTATGTGTTTTGTTTATTTGTGTGTATATATGCAACATCTGTATTTACACACACACACACAAACACACACAATGTGTACAGTTTATAACAAAGACAGCAAACAGGTTTTATCTCCAGTATTGTGTTTATCTGTTAATACGGTATTGATAAGAATCCTCAGGCTGATTCAGTTTCAAAATGAAAGACTGCTGTGATTGATTAGCAATGTCTGACACGGGTATGGGAGGGAGGAATACCAGCATGTGTGCAAGATATTTTCCATTCCAAATTGATTCTATTTATATAGAGGTAACTCACTATCTCAAGCATTAATGACTATTAGTCACAAACTCTGCTCTTGGCTTACAGCTGTGAATGGATACACTTTTGGAAGTCTCCCGGGACTCTCCATGTGTGTTGAAGACAGAGTGAAATGGTACCTTTTTGGTATGGGTAATGAAGTTGATGTCCACGCAGCTTTCTTTCATGGGCAAGCATTGACCAACAAAAACTACCGTATTGACACAATCAACCTCTTTCCTGCTACCCTGTTTGATGCTTTTATGGTGGCTCAGAACCCTGGAGAATGGATGCTCAGCTGTCAGAATCTAAACCATCTGAAAGGTAGGACATCTTTACCTGAAGTTAGCTGTCAACTGAAAAAGGTGATGACTGGGAATCAGAATCTAAAAGCTAAATATCTTTGAAATAATCTGAGGTTTGAACTGGCATCTTAGTTTTATTCCTATGATGGTGTACATAGTAATGTAATAAAAAAGACTGCAAGACAGGAATATTATAAAGTAATGAGATCTGAAAATAAATTAGTTTTTGGAAAAGAACAACTGGCCCTGAAAGTATAATACTGTATATATTTACTTGGCTTTGTAAAATATATAGTATTGTAAAATCCAGAAAAACTGTATGTTGAACTGGAAAGTACCCTGTTTTTTGACTTATTTCCATCACGTATAACCAACTTTGTTCTTTATTTGAGCCTGGCCATCTTTTAGTTTAATTCAATAAATCCTTCCTTTATCTATTTAATTTAGGCAATAAAAACATTCCTTGTTCTTGAAAAATATTAGTTTTTAATATTAGTCTACTGAAGGAAATTAACATAGGAGTTTGAATATTTTACTTTGATAAAAGCAAATATAACTGCTTTTATCAAATATGCTCTGGGCCACAGAAGGCCCTGCACAGCAGATGCACAACCATCTTGTGCAAGAGAGCAATAATACATGCTCATTTGGTTCCTCCTCCTCCACCCAGTGCAACCCTTTAAAATATGTCAAAGTCTCTCTTCTCTGTTTATGTATAAATTTGTTCTTTATCTCTCATCAAAAGAACTACCAAGTGAAACCCCACAGAAACTGGTACCATATTTTGAAAACACACACGCTTAATATCTCTGTGCTGTATGTACATAAAAAACAAAGTATGTCTGCTTTAAATTTGAGTTTTCCATCACTAATTTATTTACAGATGTTTGCCCTAGTACTGTTTCTATCTATCTCTCCCTCCAGTTTCCACTTGTCATCTCATGAGCAGTGTTTACAGGGCGCTAGGAGAGAGAAACATTGGCTCCATTAATCGATGCCTCTTTCTGTTTCATTTCAGCTGGTTTGCAAGCCTTTTTCCAGGTCCAGGAGTGTAACAAGTCTTCATCAAAGGATAATACCCATGGGAACCATGTTAGACACTACTACATTGCTGCTGAGGAAATCATCTGGAACTATGCTCCCTCTGGTATAGACATCTTCACCAAAGAAAACTTAACAGCACCTGGAAGGTAATTCACAAAAAAGAGTACTATTTCAAAATATGCTCTTCCCCACACAAAATAACCAGAAAGGGCTATTTCAGCAATTAAAATTTTAATTGGCATCTGAAATTTAGTATTTAGACTGCTAAATATTTATTAAGGTATTTGGTGTAAGAGTCTGAACTTGAGAACTGTGAGTTTTGAGTTCATGAAAAAAGATGGGTTCAAAAGTTACCAAATGCTTGACAAAATCCTAAGAAAACATTGAATACAGTTAGATAAATCAATTAATATGCTCTTCATTTAGAAAATGTAGCATTGTACAATTCAGCAGCGTTAAGTACATTTTCAGTACTGTATAGCCATCACCACTACCCATTTCCAGAACTTTTTTTTATCACTCCAAATAGAAACTCTGAACCCTTTAAAGAATAACCACTTTCTTCCACTCTGTCTCCATCTCTGATAAACTCAATTCGACTTTCTGTCTCTATGAGTTTTCCTATTCTAGGCAACTCATACAAGTGGAATCATACAATATTGATCCTTTTATGTCTTTTATATCACTTAGCATAATGTTTTAAGATTTGTTCATGTTGTAGCATGCATCCAAATTCCACTCCTCTTTAAGGCTGAATAATACTCCATTGTATATATGTACCACTTTTTGTTTATTCATTCATCTTTTCATAAACATTTGGGTTGTTTCCACCTTTTGGCTATTGTGAATAATGTTGTTATGAACAATTATTATACAAATATCACTGTTCAAGTCTATGCTGTTAATTCTTTTGCATATGCAGCTAGAAGTAGAATCACTGGATCATATGGTAATTCTAGTTTTAATTATTTTAGGGACCACATTACTGTTTTTCATAGCAACTGCACCAATTTACAGGCTCATCAGCAATGTACAGGGGTTCCAATTTCTTCATATTTTCATCAACACTTGTTATTTTCTGTTTCTTTCTTTCTCTCTTTTTAATAATGGCCATCCTAATGAGCATGAGATCATGTTTCATAGTGGTTTTGATTTGCATTTTCTTAATGACTAGTAATGTTGAGGATCTTTTCGTGTACTTTTTGGTCATTTGTGTATCTTCGTCAGAGAAATGTCTATTTAAGTCCTTCAGCCATTTTTGAAGTGGGGTTTTTTTGTTGTTGACTTGTAGGAGTTCTTTATATATTTAGGATATTAATTCCTTATCAAATATTTGCAAATATTTTCTGGCACTCTATAGGTTGTCTTTCACTCTCTTGATAGTGTCCTTTGATGTACAGAAGTGACTCTTTGTGCATGTCTGAATGACATCCACAGCCTCCCAGCCATCTGTTTGTCTTCCTATCCTACTATCAATTTTTTACAAAGCAGTACTGTGATCTTTCAAAAATGTCAATGAGATGATGTCACTCCCCTGCCCCAAGTCTTTACTCATATATCACTTCCTCAGAGAAGGCCTATTTGCCATCCATATTAAAAATACCCTCCTTGGAAAGGTTAAGTAATTCATTCAACATCACACAATAAATGGATAGCTAGGCCTTGCTCAGCCCAGACCTGTGACTCCTGAAGCAGAGATGTAAGTCACAGGCTATATTGACACCTAAAGTGATTACTCCCAAAGCTGCATCTCCAACTCAGAAGGCCCTTGTGAATTTCAGATTTGCATTTCAAACTTCTCAGTGACACCCCTCCTTGGGATGAGGCCGTTCACACTTCTTTCCTCATCAAGTACTGCCTCGTTTTACAGTAACTTTCTCTGAAAGCTATCTACTTCTCTCCATCTTCTTTGCCAATACCTATGAAATCATCTCTGCCTCTCACTGAAATTAGAAAAGCATGCTCCTGACTGGTCTCCCTACTGCAGTCTTGTATTTTCCAACACATTCTCCCAACAGCTGCCCAGGGATCCTCCTAAAACACTAATTCTGAATGCTTAAGTCTTCCAAATGCTTCTCACTGCCCTGGGATGGAAGGCTGAAACCTCAACTAGGTCCTCCTACCTATCTTCCATCTATCTAAGCCTCATTCATCACTCCTCTGCCCTACCCTGCATGCTATCCTTCTAGAAAATATGCTTATGCCATATTATCTAGAATATGGCATGCTCACTCTTTTCTCTCAGCCTTCTCACAGGCAGTTTTCTCTTTGTATACACCTACTCCCGTCTTCCTGCTACACACACACTTCATCTTGCTAACTCTGCTTCCCCTTTAGTTTTAAGTAATTACTTCCTCTGGAACATCTTTGTGGCTTCTTCCCTGCACTTTCCCCAACCTCAAAGAAATGCTCCATAACACCCTGTGCTTATTATACTGTATTATATTGATGAGTTCATAGCCTGTCTTCTCTGCCAGATGTAAGGTCCATGTGGACAGGGATGAGTCCACGTTGCTTGTGGTTAAGTCATCAACACATACCAGGATTCCCAGCAAAGAGCAGGTGTTCAATACATTTGTCAAATGAAAGAAATGATGAATGAGGTGGCATTGTGCAAGTCAAATAAATACCTTTATGAAATTTAATTTTTTTATTTGCAAAATATGGAGAATAGTACTGACTTTGTTGCAATGTCATGTGAGTTTCAGCTAATAAATAAAATCTCCTGGCCAGGCGCAGTGGCTCATGCCTGTAATCCCAGAAATTTGGGATGCCAAAGCAGGTGGATCACTTGGGGCCAGGATGCAAGACCAGCCTGGACAACATAGTGAAGCCCCGTCTCTATTAAAAACAGAAAAAAAATAGCTGGGCATGGTGGTGCAGCCTGTAATTTCAGTTGTTCAGGAGGCTGAGGAATGAGAATCACTTGAACCAGGGAGGCAGAGGTTGCAGTGAGCCAAGATTGCACCACTGCACTCCAGCCTGGGCAACAGAGTGAGACTCTGTCTCAAAAATCAATCATTCAATCAATCAATGCTCCTGAGCAGCTGGCCAGTGCTAATACACAATAAAGAGTAGCCACTGTGTTTTAAACATTTCACAATTTGATAAAAAGATTCTGGCCAGGTGTGGTAGATCACAAGGTCAGGAGTTCAAGACCAGCCTGGCTAAGATGGTGAAACCCCCATCTCTACTAAAAATGCAAAAATTAGCCAGGTGTGGTAGTAGGCACCTGTAATCCCAGCTACTTGGGAGGCTGAGGCAGAGGATCACTTGAACCCAGGAGGCGGAGGTTGCAGTGAGCCAAGATCACTCCACTGCATTCCAAAAACCTGGGCGACAGAGCAAGACTCCATCTCAAAAAAAAAAAAAAAAAATTCTGTGGTAGAACCCTTTGTCAAGGGATTGACAAGGGCCTGCCTGAAAATTTTTTCTTCACTTGAAAATATAAACATCCTCCATGATTCTCTACTTCTTAACTTGCCATCCCTGTATGAGTGGCCTGGAACTGTCTGCTCTGTTTGAGTAACTGATATGATTGCTGTAAATCATGGATAATATTCATCTCTAAGCACTGGTCAGAATTTTTCTCTTCATTTACCCTATGTGAATACCTGTTTTCTGTTCTATTTCAACCCCAGCATTAAACACTTTCTCCCCCCTGGCAGTGACTCAAAGGTGTTTTTTGAACAAGGTCCCACAAGAATTGGAGGCTCCTATAAAAAGCTGGTTTATCGTGAGTACACAGATGCCTCCTTCACAAATCGAAAGGTGAGAGGCCCTGAAGAAGAGCATCTTGGCATCCTGGGTGAGTCCATGCAGAATATATATGGCTGGTGTACTCTTCCCACGGTCTACACCAACCTCAGAAAGAATAGTAACTTCAGGACCTACTGCATGATTTCTATGTGTAAAGTAGGTGTGTGGAAGATAAAACAATAAAACGCAGCAGCTAATTACTTTTCCAAATGTAAATTATCAATATAGTAAATTTTCATCATTAAAAGCCATGCTGACGGCCGGGAGTGGTAGCTCACGCCTGTAATCCCAGCACTTTGGGGAGCCGAGGCGGGTGCATCACTTGAGGTCAGGAATTTGAGACCAGCCTGGCCAACATGGTGAAACCCCATCTTTATAAAAATACAAAAATTAGCAGGGTGTGATGGCATGCACCTGTAGTCCCAGCTACTCGGGAGGCTGAGGCAGGAGAATTACTTGAACCCAGGAGGCGGAGGTTACAGTGAGCTGAGATCGCACCACTGCACTCTAGCGCCTGGCAACAGAGCAAGACTCTATCTAAAAAAAAAAAAAAAAGAAACAAAGAAAGAAAGAAAACCCAGGCCATTAATGAGACCAGCCCAATTATCCTAGAGCCCTCTGCAGGCTGCCCCCAGCAGAATCCAGAGACCTGTTCTTTCCGAGGCACTTAGGCAGAATAGCCTAGTGGGTGAGTAGAGTATGGATTCAGATTGTCCTGGCTCTTCCCTTTTTTTCCTGGCGGTGATTCAGAGGTATAATACTTTTCAACAAGGTATTACAAGAATTGGAGGCTCTTATAAAAAGCTGTTTTTTTTGTGAGTACGCAATGCATACATTAGCTGTGTGGCTTTTCAAAGTTACTCAACTTGGCCGAGCGCAGTGGCTCATGCCTGTATTCCCAGCACTTTGGGAGGCCAAGGCAGACAGATCACTTAGGTCAGGAGTTTGAGACAAGCCTGGCCAACATGGCAAAAAAAAAAAAGAAAAAAAAGAAAAAAATTAGCTGGGCACATAATTCCAGCTACTCGGGAGGCTGAGGCAGGAGAATTGCTTGAACACAGGAGGCAGAGGTTGCAGTGAGCTGAGATCGCGCCACTGCACTCCAGCTTGAGCAATAGAGTGAGACTCTGTCTCAAAAAAGAAAAAAAGAGAATTATTCGTTATCTGTGTCTGTTCCCTTCTGTAAAATGGGAACAATAGTTACTAGAGTTGGTATAGGGATTAAATGAATTAGTGCATATAAACACTCAGAAGAACAGATAGGAAGCTCTTGATAAATATCATTTTGTATATTACATAAAATATTTATGTAAAATATATGTTTTTATTCCATAATTGGTAATCATTAATTTTGGTCATGGAAAATCCAAAACAGTGTTATCCTTCACATCCAAAATAATTCAACTTACCTGCTTTGGGTGATCAAAGTTTATAGTACCTAACTCTTAGGACAAAGGACACACTTTTAGCCAACAGAAGATTAGGCTGAGGAGTGTCAACATTCTGCATAGTTTTTGTAGATGTGTAAAGCTTACTAACTGACTTGTACAGAAATGATAATCAATTTCATTAATCTGAAGTTGGACTAAAAACCCCTTCCCTCCTTCAAACCTCAACATGTCAGATTGATTATGGACTTTTCAAAAACCAGGCTTTCCATTCACCACAAATAGGCATGTTGCTCCTAGTAGTTCTTGCCAGAGGACACAATCAAAGAAGATAACTGTCTTATATGTTCTGCCTGTTATATACCAAGGAAGGATAATAATTCTCTCTTCGTCCCCAGGTCCTGTCATTTGGGCAGAGGTAGGAGACACGATCAGAGTAACCTTCCATAACAAAGGGGCATATCCCCTCAGTATTGAGCCAATTGGGGTGAGATTCAATAAGAACAACGAGGGCACATACTATTCCTCACATTACAAGACCCAAAGTGGAAGTGAGTATGGCACTCTGTAACCAATCAACAACGTTTAATAACCCACTGTACTGGTCACTTACAGTGTCCTGCAAAAACTGAAGGCAGGAACTCCCAAGGAAAATGCTCATATATCATTTCTAGGCATCATGACAGGAAACAAATAAGCCCCTTCTTCTACCTCCAATTGGTTTATGGAATTTTGTCCTGCCTTGATTGGATGATTATTGACAATGCTGATAGTAATTTAGTTGGGTTGTATCGATTTTACATTTCTGGAGTATTCTGGGTGATTTTAATTTAAACAAAAGTTCTTATAAGAATGTTCAACGTTCACTTTAGAATACTTGAAAATATAGAAAAGTGGAGCCAAAATATTAATTATCCATAGTTCTATAAATAATCACTATTTTATTGTTATATAATTCTTCTACTTTCATCTGTATACATATAATATATATTTTAAATGTGGTTGATATCATAGCACGTGTTATTTTAATTTCATAATCAGTTTGTTCTCTTAGCATTATAAGGGTTTTATAAACATAATTTTAATAACATATTTCATCATATGGATGTTTTTGACTATTTTTACATATCAAGAATGACCAGTGAAGACTAGTGACTTTCCTATCACCTGCAGTATTACTATGGGCAGGTTATTCAATTTTTCTGGCCTCAGTTCTCTCAGGTGTAAATTTGAGAGATTAAATAGGATCATCTGCAAAGTTCCTTTCAGTTCTACAATTATTTTCAGTTTCATTTGATTCAATAGAAAGTGCATTGATTACACTGTATTGCCAGGCATTGTTCTAGTTGACGGAAATATAGATACAGTGCTTGCCTTCAAGAAAGTTAAGCTCTGTTCAAGAGAAATACACATAATATAACATGAAAGGTGCTAGGGACATTCCTGGAAGATGTGTGAGCACCAAGAGGGGAACCAATCCCAGGAGGTTTAGAAGAGTCTATCTGGGGCCTGGTGCAGTGTCTCATGCCTGTAATCCCAGCACTTTGGGAGGCTGAGGTGGGCAGATCACAAGGTCAAGAGATCAAGACCATTCCAGCCAACATGGTGAAACCCCATCTCTACTAAAAATACAAAAATTAGCTGTGTGTGCTGGCATGTGCCTACAGTCCCAGCTACTTGGGAGGTTGAGACAGGAGATCCGATTGAACCCAGGAGGCAGAGGCTGCAGTGAGCCGAGATTGAGTCACTGAACTTCAGCCTGGCAACAGAGCGAGACTCCACCTCAAAAAAAAAAAAAAAAAAAAAAAAGTCTATCTGGATGCAATAACATGGGTCTGTTATCTGACACTAGAGCATAAGTGGGATTCCATTCTAATTTTTAACTAAGAACTCAGAAGTGGGCTACTCTAGACTAAACTTTGTCTACTTTGTGGCTGAGATGACCACATTAGAAGGCACACTTAACCTCTCTAATGTGACCTTTCTCAGGTGTACCTTCTTCAGCCTCCCGTGTGGCACCCACAGGAACATTCACCTATGAATGGACTGTTCCTGAAGAAGTAGGACCCACTTCTGCAGATCCTGTATGTCTAGCTAAGATGTATTATTCTTCTGTGGATCCCACTAAAGATATATTCACTGGGCTTATTGGGCCAATGAAAATATGCAAGAAAGGAAGTTTACATGCAAATGGGAGACAGGTAAGTCCAATTGGGGAAAAAAAACACATGGAATGAACAATTGTTCAATCTCTTTGAAAATGATCATTTGACATAGAAATAGAAATATGTAACCTTATCATTATCTCCAAAAATACTTTACTATATACCTTTAAAAGATAAGGATTTCTTTAAAAATGCTCATAATTACCACACCTTTAAATAATAACCACACACATCATAACTCCTTAAAGTTAGCAAACAGTGAATCAACATTCATATTCCCCCAACTGATTTATTAAGCCTGTTGTTTGAATCAGTATCCGAACAATTACACATATTACAATGAATTTATGTTTCCTAAGATTGTTATTGAAATTTTTCTGTTGCTAGAGTCATCAGTCCTGTGGAAGTTTCCTATGTCTTGATTTTACTTATTTTATCCCTGCAGTATCATTTAACACAGGGGTCCCCAACCCCCACCCCCAACAAACACCCGTGGGCCACACAGCAGGAGGTGAGCCTGTTAGATGGTCTGTTAGGAACTGGGCCGCACAGCAGGAAGTCAGCAGCAGGCATTATCACCTGGGCTGTGCCTCCTGTCAAATCAGTGGCGGCATTAGATTGTCATAGGAGCGCAAACCTTAGTGTAAACTGTGCATGTGAGGGATCTAGGTTGCACGTTCCTTATCAGAATCTATGCCTGATGATCTGAGGTAGAATAGTTTCATCCAGAAACCTCCCTGTCTCCTAGCGTTTTTGTAGAAAAATTGTCTTCCATGAAACCGGTCCCTGGTGCCAAAAATGTTGGGGATTGCTAAAACATGTTTCTTTCTCTCTGCTTCTATTTCCTGTAACTAGTAGTTAGATCTAAAAGTTTGATCTAATTCAGATTAATTTTTTTTTCTTTCAAGACTACTTCAAATATGGTACTGAGCACTTCTATCAAGGAGTACTTAATTTATAGTTGTCCCTTAATTGGGGATGTTATCAGCTATTGATGATGGTTTCCTAGATTCATAAACTAATCAGGGTTGCATAATAGTAATATTCTAATTCCATCTTCCTTTCTTTATTAGCTGACATAATTCTCTACAAACAGAAACTTCTTAATGAATTATTTGGTTACCCTGAGGTACACAGGATATAGAAAGGGTATGACAAATACTTGATTCATTCCTTGTATTTACCAGTTTTCAAATTAACCACTCTCCTCTAGCATTCTTCAAAGGCTTCTCAATAATGTTTTTCCTTTTAAGTAGCATTGTACACTTGTACATTTAAGCATATTTGGTGTGTTACAATTCACTGCCATTATCCCTACTGATGTTCAAAGTATCCTTTTTGACACTGAAGGACTTGTTCAGGTTGACTCCTTTATTTCTACATCATAGTAGTCTTTGAAGATTCTTTGCTTTCTAGTATAATGAGACATCAGGCTCATTTTGTACATTTTCTGAGCCAGAACTGGAACTAGCCATTTGTTCCCAAAAGGCATTTTTTTGTTTTTTTGTTTTTCTTTTGGTAAGGAATCATTTCTAGAACCACAATGTGGTCACTAGAAGTGCTTGTTGCTATTGAGGAAATCATTATTTTTGAGCCTTTGCAGTGGAAGGAAATGGGAAAAAACTTTTCAGATAAATTCATCACGATTTCATACTAGTTCTTTCTATTTGAATTTGAGTCTACAGATTTTTTTGTTCTTGACTGCATCAATCTTATATTTATTTCTGCCTTAAACTGCACTGAAAAATCTTATTTTTTTAATGACACCGACACATTCACTTGATTCATCCCATAATATACACACAACCAGTCTCAGAATCCCAATTACAACACTACAATCAACAATAGGATTACTGAAAACAGTTTAAGATTTGTTTGCCACTTTGTCCTTAGGGTAGATTGTACTAGAGATTTTTTTTTTTTTTTTTTTTTTTTTTAAAGATGAGGTTTCACCATAATGGCCAGGTTGGTCTTGAACTCCTGACCTCAGGTGATCCACCCACCTCGGCCTCCCAAAGTGCTAGGATTACAGGCATGAGCCACCACGCCCGGCCTGTACTAGAGATTTTTAGCCAAATTACATATTTAAAGTCACTTGGGATAGTTCTCTACATAGTTTTGCCACCACTGGATATGCGGATTTATTTAATTCATTTTATTTATCTTTTTTAAGAAATTGCTTTGAAAACTGTAATATCATTTTATGTAAAATATTCATACGGCATTAACACCAAATCTATAAAAAGGGTATATTCAAGTAAGTCTAGCTTCCATCCCTCTCCCCTCCCACCTATTCTTTGCATCCTAACTATAGGTAACCTTTTTTTTTTCTGCTTTATAGTTTATTCTTCCATTTTAAATAAACAAATGTTTGTGTATTCATCTTTGCTTTTTTCACTTCACAATAGAATCTGAACATCTCTTCATAGTAATGTATGGAAATATTGCTCATTCCTTATTTCTTTGCATAGTATATATTACTCTGATGTGTGGACAAGCTATAGTTTATACAATCAGTCCCTTATTTGACAAGTGTTTGGGTTGTTTCTAGTCTTTACGAGAAATACAAAACAATGTACACAAATAGAAAACAATGTACAGCCTTGTTAGCCTTGTTCATATCTCTGTATTTTTGCTGGTATACCTTTGTGATAAATTCTTATAAGTTGTATTGTTGGGACAAAAGGTAAATGCTTAAATAGTTTTGTGAAATATTGCCAAATCCTTGTGTGTAGTTGTGCCAGTTTGTATTTTCAGAAGGTATATGTGAGATTATCTGTGTTTCCACAGCGTTATTACAAACTATATTGTCAAATTTGGGGATTTTCACCAATCTGATAGGAAATAAATGGTACAGTCGAGGAGTGGATCAAATTTATCTTTTTCTATGTGGCTATCAGTTATTCCAACATTATTCACAAAAAAGCGAAACTCTCCTGCATTGATTGAAATGCTGCCTTTATCATCTACTAAAATATTTATACATAAGTGAGTCTATTTCTAGATTTTTCTATGCTGTTCTGCTGGTCTTTATCTATTCACGCACCAATAATGTACTGCTTTAATTAGAGAGCCCTTTAATATGCTTAATGGCTAGTAGCTATGTCTCATTGCTCTTCTTTTCCAACATTTTAATGGCTATTTTTGCTTATTCTTTCTACTGAACCTTAGAAAAATTTATCTAGATCTGGAAAAAAGATTTGATAGTGTTTTATTTGGATTGTCTCAAATGTGTAAGTTAAACTAGAGAGAACAGACGTAACTATGAAGTTGAGTCATCCTACATAAAAACAGATGTCTTTCCATTTGTTCAAGTCTACTTTTGTGTTTTTCAAGAGTATAGTTCCTCTTATACGGATCTTGGATATTTTTTTAAGATTATGCCAAGATATTTTATTTTTATTTGGCCTTTGTAAATGGTAACACCATTATTTAAAATTTTAAATATGTGGCCGGGTGCAGTGGTTCACACCTGTCTGTAATCTCAGCAGTTTAGGAGAGGGAGGCCAGTGGATTACCTGAGGTCAAGGGTTCAGAAAAGACTCCCCAACATGGTAAAACCCCATCTCTGCTAACATCACAAAAATTAGCCAGGTGTGGTGGCCCATGTCTGTAATCCCAGCTACTCAGGAGGCTGAAGCACAAGAATTGCTTGAACTCAGAAGGCGGAGGTTGATGTGAGCTGAGACTGCACCACTACACTCTAGCCTGGCCAACAAAGAAAGACTCTGTCTCAAAAAAAAAAATTTTTTTTAAATACGTAACTGAAATAAAAAAGGTTTTCTACTTTTGGATTCCTTTTTTTTGAGATTGAGTCTTGCTCTGTCACCCAAGCTGGATGCGGTGGCACGATCTCAGCTCACTGAAACCTCCGACTCCTGGGTTCAAGCGATTCTCCTGCTTCAGCCTCCAGAGTAACTGGGATTACAGGCATGCGCCACCACGCCCCGCTAATTTTTGTATTTTTAGTAGAGACGTGGTTTCACCATGTTGGCCAGGCTGGTCACAAAATCCTGACCTCAAGTGATCTGCCTGCCTCGGCCTCCCAAAGTGCTGGAACTACAGGTGTGATCCACCACACCCAACCTGTTTATGTTTTTAATCACCATTTTATTTCATTCATAAGTACTGGTCTAGTCAGGCACTACTTTCTAAGTCAGTTGATCACATTTATTGCATATAATGGTTTAAATTTTTCACCCCTATATATGTGGTTATATTCTTTTCTCATTTCTAATGCAGTATTTTTTGGTTCTCTCCATTTTTTAAACTAGACTTGCCAGAGATTTATATACTTCTCTGGTCTTTTCAAATAATATAGTTTTGGGTTTAATTATTTTACCTGTGTAAAATAATTAATAAAGACAAAAGCATAAATTAACGAATTTATGCTTTTGTCTTTATTAATTTTTCTCCATAACTAATTTTTAAAAATTTTTAGATATTTCATTTATTTTCATTTGGTTTTGTTTAAGATAAAAAGCGTTTCAGATTCTTAGTTTATATGTTTAGTTATATTCCATACATTTTTCTTTATTGTGTTCTCACAGAAATTACTTACCAAATCTCATATTTCATTTTTATTTCTTCTTTGATCTAAGAGTTATTTGGATCAAAAATGACATTTTTTTTTACTTTTTGTCTTTTAGTAATTTTTAATTTTATTGCATTATGATCAGAAAATATGACCTGAAAACATTTCATTGAAGTTTTTTTCTCTGTCGATCAGTATATAGGTGATTGTACCAGTCCCTGTTGGAATACTTAGACATCTGAAAATGACATTTGTTGTTCTTTACCTGGTATTACATTTTTGTAGCATATTTTCTTCTCAAAAAGATAAATGTTACTTCACCTTCTTCTGGCACTTATTGTACTTGATAATCTCAATGTCAACCTGATTTTTTTGTTTCATGATAACATTTTTAAAACGGAAAATTTCCCAGGACATTTTTAGATATCGATCTCTATTACTAATTTTGTCTTTTCTTCAGTGAAGCTTTTGAATCTGAATCCTCGTCTTTTCCCTTTGTGGTGGCAAACACTTTCACAAGTATTTCTTGTGTTTGTGCTTCCTTCTTTTACAACTTCTTTCTAAAATTATTACAATGTGTATATTTTTCATCTTGGAATGCTCTCCTCTGATTTATGGGAGCTTTCTTTAGAGTACTTTTATCACTGATTCAGTTCTCTGCAGGGTCTAACCTTCAGGTCTTTGCTTTAGTTCGTTTTTTTTTTTTTTTAATTTGATAATCACCTTACCATGTATCTGAAGGACTGATCTCAAGGGAAAGACAGGCAATAATCTCTATTCTCTCCTTTGAGAGTCACTCATTCTCAGGGAGGGGCTCATTTGCTTTGATTTCTTTGACTGCCTTCTTCTGAACTACTGAATCATTTCATAGACCAGATAGCATTTCTGTTTCCTTTTTTCTACTGGGAGAAGTGGGAGGAGGTGAGAATGTTTGTACAGCTGGATGGAGATCTGTTCAAATTCATCTAGGATGATTTCTTCCTCAGTCTGCTTCCATCTTGCTCTGCCTTACAGGAATTCTTCCAGTTTTCATGAATGTGGATGGCATCTTCTCTGATTTCCAGCACAGACCCATATTCTCCCCTATTTTAACAATCTTTTTTTTTTTTTGGTGGCTTCGATTGGTATGCGCAACATGGGCAGGAAGGTAGAGTTAGAACTTTTAGATGCAGAGAGGCTCAGATTACCATATTGAACCATAAATGCACTAAACAGATATCAAAGAAAGCTCTGGTGGTGATCTGAAGTATTTCACGAACCCTAGTTTACAAAAAGCAACAGAAACTTCTGTTCTCATTCCTTCCTTTAGGCGTGTTTGTGCACAAACAGTATTGTGCACATGGAAGTCTTCTGCTTTACTCATTCTGTCTCCATCTCATTTTGTTTTGATTTACAGAAAGACGTAGACAAGGAGTTCTATTTGTTTCCTACAGTATTTGATGAGAATGAGAGTTTACTCCTGGAGGATAATATTAGAATGTTTACAACGGCTCCTGATCAGGTGGATAAGGAAGACGAAGACTTTCAGGAATCTAATAAGATGCACTGTAAGTACCGCATCATCCATCAACCTACCAAGTTATTTTAGTACCACATATGTAATGCTTTTAACTAAACCAAAACGTGAATAGTTTTGCTCATTGATTATTTTTCAATAAATAATTACAATAGTGCCCTGAAGGTAATATCATTGGTTATTTGATGTGTCAGTCAATTACTCATTATTTCACTTAATTCAAGATATGTCAATTATATTAATGGTCCTTAAAGTGTGGTCCCTAGATCAGCAGCCTCAAGGGACTTATTAGAAATGCAAATTCTTGGATCCCTACCCTGACCTACAAAATCAGAAACGTTGGAGATGGATGCCGGCCATCTGTTTTAAACAAACTCTGCAGGTGATCCTGATGAACACTAGTTTGAAAACTACCGGATTAAATGCTTTTCTCATCTGTGGCTCAGTGATGACAGGTTCATTTGATTCTTCAATATGCAGAAAGATATGATCTCAGCCCTCAATGATTCTAACCCTTGACTGCATGTTAGAATCACCCAGGAGCTTTTAAAAAATGACCAGTGCCCTGGAATACCCCCAGAGATTTTTATTTAAATCTAATATCAGATTTTTAAAAATACCTATTGTAATTCTTAAAAGTGGTTAGAACTCAGAGACAGTGAGCTCATTATTCAAAAGGCCCACACCACTAATGGACAACAGTACAAGTTATTGTAGCTAGTAGAAGAAAAACATGTAAAGTTGTGTTACAAACTGATTTTTTAAAGTTAGACCAGTACTAGTCATGCTACTCACAATCTTTAAAATACTTCTTTTGATTCTGCATTTTTGTATATTTGAAGGCACTGAGAATATTATTCTTCGGAAATAATTAAATATGCAAGGTAAGCAAGGAAAAAACTTCCTGCATATGACCTTCCCTATTATTCAAGATAAATCAGAGACTTTTTCACCTGGAACAGCAACACACTTCTAGCCTATGGTGCCCAGGAAAAGCTGTTATTATTCACAGATTTGGGTGTTCACAAATATAACCACTTAAATAACTGGAAATAACAGAATCACTGTTTTAGCCAGGAAGAACAGTGAGATTCCCAGGTTGCTAGGGACACTAGCATAGAACTTCAAGAACTATGCATTCAGCTCTGCTCCTTTCAGCCAGGGGCCGCTCTGAAAGTTCCAGGAACAGCAAGGAGTTGCAGGGACACTCCTGACACATAAAGCGTAGGCAGGCCTGAATAGGTCTTAAATTAAAAATTAAATAAAAACAAAGTTGGTCTTGAAAGTCTCGGAGGTTATCACATAGTAGAACCTAAACCACTTCCAAAATGTTATTTCCCAACTTTTACAGCCATGAATGGATTCATGTATGGGAATCAGCCTGGTCTCAGTATGTGCAAAGGAGATTCAGTCGTGTGGTACTTATTCAGCGCTGGAAATGAGGCCGATGTACATGGGATATACTTTTCAGGAAACACATATCTGTGGAGAGGAGAACGGAGAGACACAGCAAACCTCTTCCCTCAAACAAGTCTTACACTCCTCATGTGGCCTGACACAGAGGGTATATTTATTTAAAGCCAAGTCTCTATTGGACGGATTTCTGTAGTTTTGGTTTAAAATCCTGTAGCAGAACGTGTTTAGGTGATAAACTTATCCCTTCCCCAAGCCTCCCAGTGCTCTTCCTATTGTGGAAAGAGGAAGGCCGAGGGCGGTGGCTCACACCTGTAATCCCAGCACTTTGAGAGGCCGAGGTGGACAGATCATGAGGTCAGGAGTTCGAGACCAGCCTGGCCAACATAGTGAAACCCAACTCTACTTAAAATACAAAAATTAGCTGGGTATGGTGTCACACACCTATAGTCCCAGCTACCCATGAGGCCGAGGCAGGACAATCGCTTGAACCTGGGAGATTGAGATTGCAGTGAGCCAAGATCATGCCATTGCACTCCAGCCTGGGTAACAGAATGAGACTCTGTCTCAAAAAACAAACAAACAAAAAAACAAAACAAAAAACTAAACAAACAACAACAACAAAAAAAGAGCAAGTCTGGGCCGCTATCAGCTCAAGTATGTACCAGATAGGTCTGTTTCCTAGTTATTGAGGAGAATGTGGAGTAAGAAAGTAATAGGCTGTGGTTTTCTCTGTTTCCACCATAGGCTCCTCAAGATGATCCCTTTTTTTTTTTTTTTTTTTTTTTTTTGAGACGGAGTCTAGTACTCTCTCCCAGGCTGTAATGCTGGGGTGTGGTCTCAGCTCACTGCAATCTGTGCCTCCTGGGTTCAAGCAATTCTCCTGCCTCAGCCTCCCGAGTAGCTGGGACTACAGGCGTGCACCGCTTCTCCCAGCTAATTTTTTTTGTATTTTTAGTAGAGACAGGGTTTCACCATGTTGGCCTGAATGGTCTTGATCTCCTGACTTCATGATCCTCCCGCCTCAGCCTCCCAAAGTACTGGGATTACAGGTGTGAGCCATTGCACCTGGCCAGGATGATCCTTTTTAAAATTATGGTCCTTTTAAAGAGAGCTGGAAAATCAGTCTAGAAGGGGAATGACTCCCTAAATATTCTGCACCTAAACTTTTTATCATGTCTCTGTAGCCTAGATGGAGTGTTGGTTGGTCGGTTGCAAGTGAATATTCTATTCTAGAATTGTAGCCATGCAAATTTAGAGACATCTACAGACCTAGCTCTAAATGAGTAAAACAAACTAAAACAGAAGAGAAAGAATTTTAATCAAAATGTGAAAATATGCTAACTTGTTTCAGGCTTTATTTGGTTTATTATATGCCACTGAAACTTAAAATCAATCTAGTGTCACTCTTTCCTTCCTTCAACAAATGTAAATACAACAATGAACAAGAGAAATAAGATGTCTCATGCTGCTGAAATTCTAATGCAGGGAGACAAACAACAAGCAAGTATTTTAATACATATATGTCAAATGATTATAAGTACATAAAGAAAAATAAGGCAGGGGAATGAGATGGTGACTGAGAGGGGAAAGGGTCAAGATTCTCTCAGGAGGAGAGACCAGAATAAAATGAGGGCATGAACCATGAGGATATTTTGGGGAGAAGTGGTTCAGACAGAGGAAACAGCAAGGGCAAAGGTCCCAAGGCAGGCACACCCTTGACCTGTTCTAAGAACAGCAAAAGTCCTATGTGGATGGAGCAGGGTGAGCGGGAGGGGATGTAACCAGAGGTGTGGAAAAGCTAGATCATCTAACTGAGGCTACAATAAGGACTTCAGTATTAATTCTAAGCAAGGTGGGGAGTCCCAGAGGGCACTAGCAAAGAAGTAACATGTTTTCTTATTTACCACTCCAGGGACTTTTAATGTTGAATGCCTTACAACTGATCACTACACAGGCGGCATGAAGCAAACATATACTGTGAAAAAATGCAAACAACAGTCTGAGGATTCTGCCTTCTACCTGGGAGAGAAGACATACTATATTGCAGCAGTGGAGGTGGAATGGGATTATTCCCCACAAAGGAAGTGGGAAAAGGAGCTGCATCATTTACAAGAGCAAAAGTAATTCTCCAGACTCTGATTCCCAATTTCTGTTGTAATTTTAAGTTTCCTTTTCAGAGAAGTAAGGATTACACCAAATTTTCTAAAAAAAGAAAAAAAAATCAGTTGCATTAAACAATAACAACCAAAATAACAACAAAACACTTCCTAGGAACTTGTCCTCATTCATTTCTGCTTCTCTCAATTTCCTCAAGGGAAAATTCCCATGTATCTCCTTCGATCCTTTGGAGTCTCGCTTTCTTTTCTATTGGAGTGTCTTCTCACATTCATGTGCCCTCTTGTTGCCATTTATTTTCAGACTTAACAAAAATTAATGCCCAAATTCAGAGAAGAAATATTATTCCCCTTACCGTTTGTTATTTTTTCTTCAAAGATTTCATTGTTAGTCTAACAATCAGTCATTTCACATTCTTAAAACTGTTATGTATGGAATATTTTAAAGGCTTGAAGGTATGTAGTAGATACGGTTCTCTACCCTCTAAGAACTTACAGGAAAAAATGGCACAAAATTACCAGTAACATGTGCATTATGAAAAAGTCCAAAATAAATTCTGTATGAATAGATGTAAGTAACTATTAGAGCTTCAGAAACATTAACTTAGAACAACATCACTCATTACTTCTAGTTAGTCCTTTTTTCATACTTTTCCAAGCACTTTCCTCTTCCTCATCTCACTTACATCGTGCACTGACCGCATGGAGATGATCTGAGGGATTGGGATAGGCAGGTGTTCAGATCCAGGGTGCACAGCACAACTGGTGACCTGTGGCTAGGAAGTGACTACCTGGTTAGTTTTACAGCAGTACTGAGTATGGTTTGCACTGTAAAGAAGTAAAAGTTTATTTTGTAATTGGGGTAAAATGGTTAAAAGGCTACAGGTGCCATTAGAAGTAAGTGAAAACTTTGGGAAAAGGGAATGCCTAGGAAAAGACATCCATTTCAGTTCCCACAAATCAGAAATATTGGACTCATCAAATTTTAGAGCTGTAAAGAAATCTTAGAGATGATCTGTTCAAATATCTCATTTTAGGGATGAAAAAACTGAGGTTCCAGCAGGCAGTGACTAGCTGGAGGAAATTTTTGCTAGTGGCAGGGTAGAGGCCAGGACTCAGATGGCCACACTCAAATGGCTAGGTGTGCTTTCTCCCACACATACTTTTAAGTCTTATTATTCTTTCTTACTTGGATAGGAGAGTGATCATTAAAAACTACTATAATTACTCTAACAAAAACTATGATTTTATTCAAAATTTAAAGTTTAAAACTTAAATTCCATTTTCATTAAGACAAATACTAACCTTAGTTTTTCTTTTTAAGTGTTTCAAATGCATTTTTAGATAAGGAAGAGTTTTACATAGGCTCAAAGTACAAGAAAGTCGTGTATCGACAGTATACTGATAAGACATTCGGTGTTCCAGTGGAGAGAAAAGCAGGAGAAGAACATCTGGGAATTCTAGGTATGTCACTAGCTCCAGTTTGTCACGTGTGGTAGAATTGACTGTTACTGCAGGTAGCATCAAGATGTGATGCTACCTGCAGTAAGTCAATTCATGTCTATGGGTTTCATTTTCTTGGTTCATATGTCAAAGTCATTCAAATAAAAATTGAAAAATTAGTTATCTAATAAAATAAGACCTATGTTTACTAAATAATATGGCATAGTAAAATATTACTTCTCTTGGAAACAATGTATTATCCCATATACTGATGTATATATATTTGGTTTTTATCAAATTGATGCTTGTAATTTTAGTGAAGTTCCCAGAAACTATTTTCTAATGAAATTGTGTCTTTTGAGACTGAATCTTGCTCTGTTGCCCAGGTTGGAGTACAGTGGCGCAGTCTCGGCTCACTGCAACCACCCCCACCGCCTGGGCCCAAGTGAGTCTCACACTTCAGCCTCCCAAGCAGCTGGGACTACAGCATGAGCCACCATGCCCAGCTAATTTTTGTATTTTTAGTAGAGATGAGCTTTTGCCATGTTGGCCAGGCTGGTCTGAAATTCCTGGCCTCAAGTGATCCGCCCACCTCAGCCTCCCAAACTGCTGGGATTACAAGTGTGAGGCAACACATCTGGCCCTAATGAAATTCTTAACCAAATTCTGCCCATTATCCTACCCATTCCCACCAAATTATAGCTATTTACTTTTAAAATGAAAATACAAATGATTAATAACAAGAAATATATAAAAGGAAATTAATTACAACAGGTAATAAAGAAAAGAAAAAATTGTGCCATTCACAAAGCAGGGGAAAAGTTGCCTTCAATTTTTTAGGACTCACGTTAAGACAATGTCTAAAACTTGAGCAACACTGGTATTGAGACATTTCTTTAAAACTATCACGTGCAGAGACCCCTACTCCCATCCCAACCCCACTATGTTCCCATACTGTCAGAGTTCCCCTGAGGCTTGGTTATCCTCAACCCCTAGACTAAAACACCAAGGCAAAATGGCATTGTTGCTGGAGCACAAAAATCTTACAAGAGTCAAGCTAAGATTGTATAAAGGGTATAAATGGGAAGGGTATCCTTACAGAAAGGGCTGCAAAATGACTCCTGGCCAGACATCCAACCCACCATAATTAGACCAGTACTCTGCAAAGGACTTTCAAGCCAAACCACCCCTAGAACTCTTAAGAGATAAACAAATGGTCTCCATCTTTATTTCCAGTGTCTTGATCCCAAATTCCCTGGGACTCAGTATAAATTCAAGAGTATTACAGCACAAACCCATGGGGAGATAAACAAGTTATCTTTGGTGGTCTTTGCTTTTATTACTAAGTTAGACCTTCCAATTGGACAGGTATACAAGTCACTCTTTCTTTTCACTTTTGCCAGGTCCACAACTTCATGCAGATGTTAAAGACAAAGTCAACATTATCTTTAAAAACATGGCCACAAGGTCCTACTCAATACATGCCCATGGGGTACAAACGGAGAGTTCTACAGTTATTCCAACATTACCAGGTACTCATGGTGGGGGGAAGCAATTTAACAGGCTGCACAGCCTTCCCACAGATTACTCTCATCATGGAGAGTCTGGACTGAGAAAGTGAAAAGGGAGGTAGTTGTGAAGAGGGGAGGCAAGGAGGTGTATGCAAGTACACACACGCTCACACAAAAAAAAAAAAAAAAAAAAAAAAGAGTCCACAGGAGAACTTAAGAGAAAAACCTCAAGGTAGTGGACATTTATGAATACTCAAGGGTGACTCAGAGAGATGCTGTCTCCTCACTCAGCTAGAACACAGCTCAGACGACATCTACCACACCGCATGTGGCTGATGTTCCCACATCTGTCTCTAGCACATGCGGTTCTAAGGGCCAGAGGCTGCCACTTGGAACTCTAAATTCCCCTTATCTAGTCTAGTATCTGGTATGTATTAGGAGGTCATCAAATGTTTCTTTAGTAAACACAGAGTAAAATTTTAAACAGATTATATACACAGGTGAACATTTTCTTATTAATAAGAACCGTATTTTTCTTCTATTAGTTGTGAAGATGGCTTCCAGGAAAAGACTATTTCTCAATAACCTACCAGGGAGTAGCAAGGGTGCTATTTTAGGCAGAGTGGTCAGGAGGGCTTCCTTGAGGAGGTGGCATTGTTGAAAACAACTAAAGGTTGAGAAGTAATGAAATTCAGGTAATTGTGCAGGAAAAGATTCTAGGCCCCGAAGACAGGAGCATGCCTGGTATGTTTCAGCAGTGCCAAGGCAGCCAGAGGCTAGATTAAGAGCACAGAATGCTAGAGGTGAGATCCAGGGAGAACAGGGGCCAGATGGAGTAGGGAGGACTTCAGACTTGAGATTTAAGACTGATGTTCTGATGGATATTTTTTAAGGGGCTGTTCTGGCTGATGTGTGGTTAAGTGACCATACTGAGGCAAGGACAGAATCTGGGGTCAGTTAAGGACCATTGCAATAATCTGGGTAAAAAAATAATAATCATCGAGGTTTGGAACATGGGGGAAGCAGCTGAAGCAGTGAGATGTATCATATTCTGGTTCTATTTTAAAGGTGGTGCCAAAAGGGCCTGCTGGAAAATGGGCACTAGGGAGTGTTAGGGAAGAAAGGAGTCAAACATGACCCCAAGGTTTTGGGCACTGATCGCTGGTGGAAGGGTGGGTTGTAAAGGGGTGTGGAAAAGAGAAGGAAATGTTATTTGGCTGCTTATGAGAATAAGTAAAAGCAGAGACAGCAAGACAGTAATACGTGCAGGTGGTGAATCCATATTTATATTCTAGTGAAATTTTCTGCTTAGAAAAGGGCGAGGACATGGAACAGCTCAGCTTGAGGCTTGAAGAAAAAGTAAGATATCTACCACATCACTTGGGACCATCTCTCTCGTCTTGCTTAATTCCCTAGTGAATGTCTGTCGGACTCTGGCAGATTAGTATGCACATGTAATGATGTGGTCTAAATAAATGGGATGGACAGTGAGTGTGGTTGGGATTGGTGAGCAGGCATGGTCAAAAGTTGAGGTCTGGTGAGCAGTTGCACAGGAAGTCCTGAGGTGACTGGAAACGCAGATCAGACTGGAGAAAAGCCCAGAGCACATAGGAAGAGGGTAAGAGCATTGGCAAAGTAGGAGGGTGAAGCAACTGGTCGTCTTCAAAGTGCCAAGACCCAGGGTGTGGTTATGTCCTGTACGTGGGAGTAGTGACAGAACAGCACATGGTGTGATAGAATGAGATGGACCGAAGGGGAGGTAAACAGAACTTCGGCAAGTCAGTGACACATGAGATCATGAGGTCTAATGGCTCCTCGCCAGGAATCATGAGCTCACTAAGGATGATCATGAGAGAGGACGAGGAAAGGAAGGTCATGCTGAAGCTGAGGGAATTGTTCAAAATAGTCCAGATACACACTGAGAAGATTACGGGAAAGGTGCCAGGCACTGGGAAAAAAATTGCTTGATATCTGAAGAGAACAAAATATATTAGGAGAACATACTTCAAGCTAAGAAAAGATTGGTTGCAAAGTTTCTTCAAATTCTAATACTGGAAGTGTACCTCTTAGCTTTGTGGTATGGTAAGTGGGTTAAAGTTAATTTATAATTAACCTAAAAAATGACAAAATTTTGTCTTACCATTTGTCTTAAAACTTAATTCTTAAAAAGAATCTTGTGAGTACCACAATTTTTTAAAACTAAAAAACTAATTACACTGACATTTCCAGTTCCTGGGTCCTAGTTATCAAGGGTGTGTGTGTGTAATGTAAACCAAATACAACCAGATCCATTATCCATTAACACTTGATGAATTTAGGTGAAACTCGAACTTACGTATGGAAAATCCCAGAAAGATCTGGAGCTGGAGAAGAGGATTCTGCTTGTATTCCATGGGCTTACTATTCAACTGTGGATCAAGTTAAGGTAAAATGTAAATCATTTATGTTTTGTGACACTTCCCAAAATAGACACACAATTGAAGGAAGATGAGGTTAGCATTTTCCTGTGGTCCAATTCTATGTTAAAATCCTAGGAAAATAAGCTGCTGTGTAATCCACTTCAGCCAATACACTGCTATCTATGACACACAAGACAAAAATCTGAAATTTCCTAATAAGATACAGCTCAAAGGTCTTTCAAGATCATATTCGGGAAGTTTAGATTTTGTCTTGTGGGTCGTAGGAAGCCACTGAAAAATAGACAAAGAATGGCAATATAATTTGCATTTCAGATCATTCACTCTGGTGGAATGATGAAAGGCTTGGAGCGAGAAGAGACTGGAGGCTGAAAGGCCGTTGTAATACGTGTCAAGGACCTCTACTGTGTGGAGGGAGAAAAGAAATGGAATGAGTTGTAGATAGGTGGGTGAACTGCCTGAGTGAGCCAGGGGGAAGTAGCTCCTTGACAATTCAGAGTTCTGTCTCAAACAAATGAGTAAATCTGCTATTTGTGGTGTTATTATTATTTTATTTTATTTTATTTTTTTTTAATAAAGACGGGGTTTCACCATGTTGGTGAGGCTGGTCTTGAACTCCCGACCTCAGGTGTTCCGCCCGCCTTGGCCTCCAAAGTGTTTGGATTACAGGCGTGAGCCACCACGCCCGGCCGGTGTTATTATTATACATTTCACTCATCTATGGATTTTTTTAGGGACTGCCATAGTGCTTGGCTCACACTCAAGAGTTCATGAGTTTACGAAACAAAGCAACACTGTTCATTAGCTGAGTTAAATTTTGCGTCTGCAGACGTTTGTTATGTCAGCATCACCCACATGACCTACCTACTATTCAACATTGTTCCAATTTAACTACTTCAAGTGAAAAGTTACTAAATTGGCAGTACCACCCTGGGCAAAGTCTACTACTTCGACCGGTCGCTCCAGAATTCCTGAGGCCATGGGTATACAGTCTCAGTTCTCTGAAACTTTGACCTACATCACAAGGGTTACTGAAGGTTTTCCTTGTTTCTAGGATCTCTACAGTGGATTAATTGGCCCACTGATTGTCTGTCGAAAACATTACTTGAAAGTGTTCAATCCCAGGAAGAAACTGGAATTTGTCCTTCTGTTTCTAGTTTTTGATGAGAATGAATCTTGGTACTTAGATGACAACATCAAAACATACTCTGATCACCCTGAGAAAGTAAACAAAGACGATGAGGAATTCATAGAAAGCAATAAAATGCATGGTATGTTACATGATTCTAAAACCATTTTTCTACTTTTTTATACCTTTCTCTTTGAAATAAAATTATATTGGATACTACTCATTTGTTTTGTCTTAAACCACTTCTGCCTCACTTTGTGAGGTAGAATTCCGTTAAAAAAAAAAAAAAAGGGGGACTATGTTCAAAATTATTTGCTAATTTATTTTCCAATTCCAAAATCGCATTAATCCACGATTAAGATTAAGGCTTTTGGTGCAAAGTGCTAGAAAAGCAGTGTGTGATATTATTGATTTTAAAGTATCCATTTTCCTCATTTGTAGTAAAATGAATTTTATTACATCAAAAAGATTCTTTACATTAACTTAATAATCATATTTTATTTGAAAGAGCTATTGGTTTAAAATATCCTGAAAAGTAATATAAAACCATATGCTTTCCCTAGCTATTAATGGAAGAATGTTTGGAAACCTACAAGGCCTCACAATGCATGTGGGAGATGAGGTCAACTGGTATCTTATGGGAATGGGCAATGAAATAGACTTACACACTGTACATTTTCATGGCCATAGCTTCCAATACAAGGTAAGAGCCATCCATGGCAATTACTCTTGCTCTATTTGAAAATGTTTTAGTACAAGTGAAGGAAATATTTCCTCAGAGAGACTTATGAAAAATTAAAAGCTGCAAAGACTACAGCTGGCCCTTCGTATCTATGGATTCCCCACCCAGGATTCAATCATGGATTGAAAATATATATAGGAAGGTCAAGCATGGTGGCTCACGCCTGTAATCCCAGCAGTCTGGGAGGCTGAGGCAGGTGGATCACCTGAGGTCAGGAGTTCGAGACCAGCCTGCCCAACATGGTGAAACCCTGTTTCTACTAAAAATACAAAAATTAGCCAGGCGTGGTGGCAGGCATGTGTAATCCCAGCTACTCGGGAGGTTGAGGCAGGAGAATCGCTTGAACCCAAGAGAAGGAGGTTGCAGTGAGGCGAGATCGTACCATTGCACTCTAGCCTGGGTGACAAGAGCAAAACTCCGTCTAAAAAAAAAAAAAAGAAATAAAAGAAAAAATACATAGGAAAAAAATTTCCATAAAGTTCCAAAATGAAAAATTTGGATTTGCAGCACTGAGTACTACGTTGAATCCATGCAAATGAAGAGATATGTAGGCATTGTATTAGGTATTATAATAATCTAGATATGATTTAAAGTATATGGAAGGACATGCATAAGTTATATGGAAATATGCTATTTTACTTAAGGAACTTGAGCATCCATGGATTTCGGTATGGGGGCATTCCTGAAACCAATCCCCCACAGATACTGAGAGATAACTGTAATAGGGCACGACAATTTCAACTGACACACCAGCCTTTGTTACACCTTGAGCTCCTCCTGGGATTTGCATTTTTAACTAAATTTTCATGGAGTTCTGCTCACACATTCCTGAGTAAGAAAAGTGAATGGAATTGCTAACAAAGAGGGTAGTAGTGTTCACATAATGATGGATGAGAATAGAAACCGCAAGATTTTACCATAACCTTTGCCCTGTGTGTTCTAAGATCTGTATCTCAAATGGCCTGAGATGAGCAAGATCAGTTAGGGGACAAGCAATTGGTCCATACATCTCAATCCTACTTCTATTCTTTCTCGGTGCTGATTTCAGCAGAAGCCAATGGCCCTCCTGGAAATGCTTTTTCCTTATGCTTTGGGCTAATTTAGAAAATGCAGAAGTTATCAAAAAGCATACTGCAGAAAGCCTGTTTTGTTATCTCCATTTTGTTTTACATAGATATATTGTATTCTTAGAGGACTTTCAATTCTATCCTTGTAGAAATAGACTGGTGTCACCTACTTCAGGCACTGCCTGAAGTGCCTCTGGTTTTTGTCTTTTTCATCAGCCTCCTTTTCTGCTTCTTTTATTTATTTATTTATTTATTTTTTTTTTGAGACTGAGTTTCACTCTGTCACCCAGGCTGGAATGCAGTGGCGCAATCTTGCCTCACTGCAACCTCCGTCTCCTAGGTTCAGGTAATTCTCCTGCCTCAGCCTCCCGAGTAGCTGGGACTACAGGCATATGCCACCATGCCTGGCTAATTTTTGTATTTTTAGTGGAGATGGGATTTCACCATATTGGCCAGGCTGGTCTCGAACTGCTGACCTTGTGATCCACCCACCTCGGCCTCCCAAAGTGGTGGGATTACAGGCATGAGCCACTGCGCCCAGCTACTTCCTTTATTTTTTACCTTGACTTAAAGCTTCACAGACAAGCTAGGATAGATTCAGGCAAAAGAGAGGCTAGGGCTGAAATGGGGCCACAGCTGAATTCCTTTTGTGTAGCTTAAGTGCTATGACAAACAGGCAAAACAGAGTTGAGGTACAGGAGGTTTGTGGGTAGTCCTGATTGATGAATTCATTCTCATCACATCTTTCTTTCACACCCACTTGATGTGGATACCAAGGACTTAGTAGGAGTACAAAAAACACATTTTACCGTTTGTACTAAACACAGAAACGAGTTCAATTATTTTAAACAGATTTATCCATCCTTTCAATATCCCTGAGCTGACCAATAACAAATGACATGAGTGAACTCTTGTATACAATATTATACATTATTTGTCATTTTTCTAATTAAGCACAGGGGCATTTATAGTTCTGATGTCTTTGACATTTTCCCTGGAACATACCAAACCCTAGAAATGTTTCCAAGAACACCTGGAATCTGGTTACTCCACTGCCATGTGACCGACCACATTCATGCTGGAATGGAAACAACTTACACTGTTCTACAAAATAAAGGTGAATATTCAGGTGGTAATTCTAGAAACCATATATAACAAATATAATAGGAACTACTTTGCCTAAATACTTCCCCCAACATGAAGCATCAATATGAAGCATCTGTGAATCTGCTGCTCTGATTTCTTCTCTACCTCCAAAAACGATTTATTTTTACTGCTAAATGGTGAGGGATACTGCTCATTTCCCGACAGCCAGTACTTTTAACAGCACCAGTCATTTCTAAGCTAATACAAATTGACACCCATTTGATGCAGTGTAATTACACCTAAAGCTGATATAAGGGAGTAGTCACGTTAGTTATTTACCAAGAAACAAACCATTATTTACATAAGACACATTTAGAATCTAATTTCTTTCTTAACAAAAAGAATTTTTTTTCTAGGTGGCATCTCTGTGTAAGAGAAGCCCAAGACAACCCCAAATAATACAGTTTCAAATAGGCAGTGTCTTTCTGTGCGTCCAAGAAGGAGAGACCTTATTGATTATTGTTTGTGAAAGATCCAGGGAAGAAACAACATTTAAATGTACTGCTCCCCAACCCCTGCAATAACCCTCCCCATGCGTAGATACACACACATACACACACACACACACACACACACACTTAAAATGAAGAAAAATGAATAGTTTATTATTATTATTATAAGATTCCTGCACTGTGGTTGCAGGCTTTGGTCTTTCCTGAGTCTTTTGAGTTGAGAATTGTTGTAATTGGAAATGGCAAACCCAATAGGAGGAAATTATGTAAAGAAAACCAACCTAGGTCTTTCCTCCCCAAAATGGGGGGAAAAGGGAACATACAAATGAAGAAAATATAAACGTAAATATATTTCAAGATCAAGAAGCCCTGAAAGGTTAACCTTTAGTGCAAATGAAAAGTTTTAATTTCTGCTCCTGGGTCTTACACAAACAACTTATATCATGAAAAACGATTTCCATTAATGCCCTTTTTATTAGAGCAGTCACTGATAACACCAGAATATCAAAGGCTCACAGACAAGCCACTAAATTTAATGCCAGTAACTTGAACAAGGTGAAAAGAGCCAAATATGATGAAAAAGAAAACTTTAACACTAGTAAACCATGTGGTTACATGTGGTTGCATGTAAACCACACAAAAGGATGGTCCTGCTAGAAAAATAATGGCGAGTAACAGAGCATGGAGGCATTTGGGGAATGCGTGTGTGCAAATGCCTGGCAATGTGCAGTATGGCACTACAGGGCAACCAGACACACACAGCCACAGATTAGATTCCTCCTGTGTAACAACCATGAAAGGAGAAGAGGGAGATTACTGCTTGGTTAAGAAAGGGGAGATAGTTTTTAAAGCTATAGGAAAAATTACAGAACAAACAGCAAATATGAAGGGAAAATCGACACTGGACAAAAAATTAAAGAGAAACTTAACTTTTGCAAAGAGAAAAGGTATTGCATGAGACTATAAGAAGCAGTAACAAATAAAAAAAGATAGTTTGAACTCTCTTTGGCCCATAAAATCAGTAGCCATGTTTATCAGTCTGAATTATCTTTACGTAAGTCCAATAAAGCTTTGAGCAAGTTTACATTAATTAAGAGTCTTAGAAAAACCTGCTTAGCGTTAAATTTCTTACAGGCAGGGACTATATATTCTGTATTCTGTATTTCTAGCTAAATACCCAAATCCAGTACAATAGTTTGCTTACTGAATATATAACAACGTATTAATTCAATGAAGAGAAACTTTTGTAACTATTTTTTGACATAATTTCAGATTCCCATATACCTTTCACCCAGATTCCCCAAATGTTAATGATTTGCATAGCCACATTGGCTTTTTCATTCTTTTTCCTATTTCCCTCTCATGTTCACCCTTATAAGTACACACACAGACATGTATAGATATATACAACTATCTTTCCTAAAAACAAGAATATTCTTATACATCACAATACAATAATCAAAATCAGAAAATTACCAATGATTTAAAAAACTATATATATATTTTTTCAAATTTCACTAATAATCCTAATCATGTTCTTTATAGAAAAAGAAAATTCCAGATCACGTACTGCATTGTCATGTCTTTTAAGTCTCCCTTACTCTGAATAGTTCCTTAATACAGGGCAGTCACTTTGTAGAATGTCCTTCCATTTGAGTTTGTCTAATGTTTCCTCATGATTAGATTTAGGTTTTGCACTTTTGAAGACTATCATGGCATGATGTTGTGTTTTTCTTAGTACACCATGTCAGGAGGCACAAAATAGTGATTGGTTCCATTACTGGTTATATTAACTTCAGGCTTTGGCTAAGGTGGTGTCTGCCAAGTTTCTACACTGTAAATTTATTAATGTTCCCTTTACAATTAATAAAGATCTTGTAGGAAGGAAAGAAATCTTTCTTTAAATAAAGCAGTAATAGAATGAGAAATTTTTAAACATATAAAAAGTAGAAAAATTAAAATGAATCAGGAATAAAGTAACAGTAAAAAATTAGAATATATTTAAAGAACCATCTGCTAATTTTTGAACCATATAATATATATTATTTTTCATAACGGTCTTAAAATTTCTTTTTCTATAGAGACCAGTATGGCTGAATGAAATAAATTGGTGATAAGTGGAAAAAAGAGAAAAGCCAATGATTCATAACAATGTATGTGAAAGTATAAAATAGAATGTTACTTTGGAATGACTATATACATTAAAAAAAGACTGAAGATATACAATTTTGTGCATTTGTGGGGGAATACTCCTAACTGGAAAGATCAACAGACTATATAATGATACATGACTGACACCTGTATATTAGGTAATAAAACTGATTCATACAGTCTCATCATATCACTACTATTAGGGTTTTATAAAACTGCATTTAAAAAAAGATCTGTGACCAGATATTCTCCTGGGTGGTCCTAAAGGGAGCACTACTAAGGTTCATTGAAATGTTTTCAATCATTGCCTTCCCATTGATCCTTCTAACATGCTGTTGACATCACACCTAATATTCAGAGGGAATGGGAATGCAAAGTATGAAGGAAGGAAATAAAAATAAAATAAAATAAAATAAAATAAAATAAAATAAAATAGGATGACGCAAATCTGAGTTTTGTGAACCCCTGAAGAGATGGTCTAAAGGATGTTATCTGGAACTGGAGAAAAGCAGAGTTAAGAGACAATTCTATAGATTAAATCCTGTTAAGGATAAAATCACCATTAGAAGAAAAGCTTCAAAATACACAGGAGTAGAATTTCTACCCAGCCTTAACTGCATTCAAAGGATAACATCAATGAACTGAACTTGAACTAAAAATTTTTTAAACAAGTTAAAAAAGAAGACACATGGTTGTGAATACAATGATATATTTCTTTATTTTCACATACACTCTAGCTAAAAGAGAGTAAGAGTACACATCAACAAAAAATGGAAACAAGGCTCTGGCTGAAAAAAGCATGCATTTGACAAATCATGTTAATAGCTAGACAAGAAGAAAGTTAGCTTTGTAAACGTCTACTTCATTTGATTCAAAGAGAAACAGAGCACGAGTTTTCTTAAGTTAACAAGAAAAGTAACAAAAAAATGAGGTTTGAAATTTTTTACCATGGCAAAACAATAGCATCTTTCTCAAAAGCATAGAGAAAACTGGAAAGATAAAGAAGATAAAATTCTGGTCCAGTTAGTGACATTCTTTCAAGCATACTTGCAAAATGTTTCCTTAAAGTGTTCTTGGGAGGAAAACGATTGTCATGTCTCCAATAACAGTGAACTGATGTTGTTCCTTGGAATAAAAGTCAATTTCTACCTTAAAAAAAATATATGGTTTCTCTGAGGAATTCTTATGTCTTGAAGACTTTCTGCATTCTAGACAATTAAACTGATTGAGGTCATAAATTAAGAAATGAATAGTTACCACTATATGGTAAGGTAAGCAGCCTGAAAGCATCTGCATCATACATGTGTGATATATATATTATATATGATTACATATATATGTGTGTAATCAAAATGCCTCTACTTGTACTTTGGCATTCAATTTTTGGAAATTCAGTCTCAAATGCCATTATGGTATTTTTCAAATGATACCTTTAAGTCAATGATTTCTTTCGACTGCAATAGAGAAGGTATGGCAAGAAAAATGCTGCAGTACCATCTTCTGGGAGAACATTCATGAAATCCTTCAGTTCTAGTTCCACAGCAACAATTGACAATGTTTCTGTTTGTAGAAAAGAGTATCTGAGTTAGAACTGAAAGTCTGTCTTACATTCAATCTCTTCTTTCTTAACCAAACAATTAGAAGCCAGTTCAGATAACAAAATGTTGTAACTACAAAGAAAAAAAGTCAATCTCTTAAATCCATAGGCTTCTTTCTGGTTTTGACTTATTTTTCCTTACTAGAATCCTTTGAAGTTTATTTTATATCAGCCACATGAAATTTGGATTTATTATTTCATTACTGAATTACTGTATTATTTTGTAATCAAATTCTACTATCCTCTAAAGAAAAGTTCAATCATTTGAATACTTTTTTTTTTTAAACTCTAAGACTATACTAACACTAATTTATAAAGATTGTTTGATAGGATAAGAAACACCAATGTTTTCCCAAATTAGTTCCTTTTTAAAACATTTAATGTTGTTAATAAGCACAAACCTGTTTTCATGACAATTTACTTCTTTTTACCCCAAAGTCTGAAGGTGTTCTAATGAACATTTTTAATATTAAGGAATTTAACATACATTAAAAAAAAATAACCATGCAATTTTATGATTCTAGTGCTTCTTAACAGATACATGCTGCCCTCTCCTGGAATAGAAGAGTGACAGTTATGAACAATGTTCCAATAAACATCCACTTAGTCTTACACCTCTATCCACGTGTCAATGCCATTTCCTGTGTGATATTTGCATGCCCATCACTTACTCTATTTGCAGAGTAAGTGAAATATAAGATCCACTCAAAGTCATCTGTCCAATATGCAGCAATCGAAATCTTTCTTTACACAAAAGAATGACTGGTCTTTGTTGATAAAGAGTTAATGAATGGAGCAGCAATGGCTTATAGAAAATATTCCTAGTTCTGGAATCCAGACACACTTGGGAAGAGATCCAGACTCTTCCACCTACTCAGTGACTTTAAGAGAGTCACCTTGCTGGGCGTGGTGGCTCATGTCTGTAATCCCAGCACTTTGGGAGGCTGAGGCGGGCAGATCACAAGGTCAAGAGATCGAGACAATCCTGGCTAATGTAGTGAAACCCCGTCTCTACTAAAAATATAAAAATTAGCTGGGTGTGGTGGTGTGCACCTGTAATCCCAGCTACTCGGGAGCCTGAGGAAGGAGAATGGCTTGAACCCAGGATGCAGAAGTTGCAGTATGCCGAGATTGCACCACTGCACTCCAGCCTGGAGACAGCGAGATTCTGTCTCCAGGAAAAAAAAAAAAAAAAAAAAGGTCATCTAATCTCTGAAGTCCTAGGTTCCTCATTTATAATGTAGTGGTACTGTCTGCTAGCTTCCACAGTTCCTTTTAGTTCCAGCTTTTAGTTCAAAAGCTAAAATATAATAATGCACAGCTGACATAAGATCAGACCTTAATAAAAAGCAACTAGTGACTAGTTTGCAAAATCTATGTGAAAAATATGTATTATTGATGTTTTCCTATCAAACCAGTGTACTTACCTAAATGTAGAGCCTTTAAGTAGTATCTTAGAAACAAAAAAATTATTGGAGAGCTAGTATAGAATTGTTACAGAGTCAACAAAAATCTCACCACTTCCCAATTCTTCTCTTCTCCCAAATAAGGAGGGGCTAATATAGGTTATCACTCCAAGAACAAGGTCAATATCTTAAATTCATAGAGTACTTTAAAAATTAATATAGTGCTTTCATATATAACTTCTCTTTAATTCCTTCTAGAATCCTTTGAGGTTTTTATTTATTCAATCCAAGCCGCACCCCAAATAGAGTAAACTAATGGGCATTACGCCTGATTTAGAGTTGGAAAAACTGAGGCTAAGAGAAGGTTAAAATTACTCGCTTTACTCCACTCACCAGCTACCCAAGTCTACAAGTAACGTGTAAATGATCTATCTAAATGTAAACCTGCACAATTAAAATCCTCCAGCGTGTCTAAAAAATATTTGTCAAAGGTTGAAAATAGTTATTTCTGGATGGTGGGATTTGAAATGATTTTTAAACTTTATTTTTATAATGTACTACAGTACTAGAATTTTTAAAAATAAGCATGGTTCATTCAAAAACAGTACTGAATATTTCCTTAAACAAACAACCCATCCACTAACCCCTGTTTTAATGGTTCTGCATTAGTGTGGCAGTTGTCAACCAGGACAATTTTGTCCCAAAGTAGACATCTGGCAAAATCTGGAGACAATTTTGTTTGTTATAACTGGGGTATATTATTGGCATCTAAAGAGTAGAGACCAGGGATACTGTTTAATACCCTAAAATGCATAGGGGAAACTCCCATGCACACAGATAATTATCTGGTCCAAAATGTCAACAGTGCCAAGGTTGAGAAATGCTGCATTAGAGAGGTAAGAAATCCAAGCTCCTAAACATATAAGTCCCTGAACTCCATCTCCAACCTTACCTCCTTGCAATTTTGCCTAACATTTAACTTTTGATTTAGTCCCGAACTTCTCATTAGTCTCATGACATTAGAAAACTGGCTTGCTCTAGGTCACTTAGTAGGTAGCAGACCTGGAACTCAGTTCCAATTCTCCAGATCCCAATCCAGGGCTCTTCTCAGCGTACGACTATCAAGAAAAAGCCCTCCTGTAAAACGAACCTAAAGTTCTTCAGCTATCTTCCTTTCTAATCAATGAACAGTTACAGGATGCTTCCTATAGGAGAGGCATATTGCTGGTGAGGAAGGTGTAATGTGAAAAGTGAATAAAACACTATGCCAGCTCTTGAGGTATTACAGTCTAATAAAGGTAAATCACACATGGCACTTAGTCCCATTAGCCACACACACACACACACACACACACACACACACACACACACACACAGTGTATGCACACAAATATATTTTGAAGACAGAAAAATGCAACATTTGGAGGAGTGAGTTGGGGTGTGTGTGGATGTGGATCAGAAAAAGAGGAAGAAAGTCTTCTGATTAAGATAATGATGATGCTGAGGTGTAAAGATGCAGGATGTCTGCACTGGAAAGTTCTCCACCAACACAAACAGTCAATGATAAATTATGTAAAGTGTATGTAAGTGTGGCAAAGCAATCAGACACCTGACACTTTCATCTTCGGAAAACCAAAAGCAATCAGGGAGATGGGGGGGACAAAGAATAAAGTCATCCCTTTCCCTTCCCAATCGCAAGCATATAGCTTTAATTAAAGGGGGATCTTCAGAAAAATAATCTCCAATGGCCACTGGCTCTGCCTTACATTTTAAAAATCAACTGTCTTGGCTGGAAAGCACAATTTCAACACTGTCAATTTCTAACATTTTATGTGCTCTGCAATCGATATACCCATACCCTTTGTCATCAGGACAATTAACTAATTATATTAAAACATAGCAGTATAGGAATGGATTACATATCTATCAAGATTTATGATTATGAAAATTCAAATAACTACTATGCTGTAAAATACTGTACAATTTAGATACTCAACTTTTAAATCCTTGAGGTTGTTATTCGCCAATACTTGCTTATAATTATGTTTAACAGTAATGATCTTAACTTCCTACATGAAGTAAATTAAGTACTCTGATCATTAATAAAAGATGTAATTGCCTTAATGATTACTCACATTTTTAAAACACTGATGCTGTCATTTTCTAAACTGTGATAATTTGTTAAGTGTTTGAAAGGAGTAACTGAAAAGAACATCAGTTCTGTGACTAGGAGATAAATGAATGTCAATCAAATGTCAAGGGGAGGGTATGTGAATGCTGAAAATAAGCTCCCGAGACGGAAGTAAGGCCCTCTGTCTCACTTGAGAATCACATGAAAATACTAGAGAAAGAAGGCCTCACCAAATTTAAAACTGAGACTCAAGTTTATAATCAAGCAAAAAAAATCATTTTACCTTTTAATGATGACAAATAGAGTTGATATTTCTCTCCACCACATTTTATTCTCTGACAAAGTTCAGGCAGCAGTTTTTTCCACCACAGAGTCTATCTTGGAAAAAAAAGAATAAATTTTATTTTGATGCATTTTATTCTCAGATTTCAAATGAGAAGAAGAAGATTGTGCAGGAAAGCACAGAGCAAAAAAATACCATTTTGGTTAAGGCAACTAATTTTGTTATAACACAAATTATATCAGCAGCCAGTCTTCTGCCTTAACTATAACATAAAAATCAGGTTTGTAACTTGAAAATCCAATAATACATATATTGTACATATGTACCTGGCTATTTTCAAGAAGTAACAGACATATCCCATTACCATCTCTTATGTGACAAGAGGGAAGGAATGAAGAAAAAAAAACTAAGATCCAAAATTCTTCTAATTTCTAAACTAAAAACCATATGGCAGAGAAAACATTTTCCCATCATACACTGTTTTCCAAATCTTCAGGTAATCAACTACTTCATCTCCAAACAAGAGATTTTTAATGATGGTAATATACCATCTCCATATATTTTAACAGCATTTAATAGTACTCGAAACACATAACGTAGTAAATATATATGCTCACTGGACCCACGCTGCCCTATGAAGTTGGACTAGCATAAATTATAACCATTTTGCAGAAGAGGAAATGAGGTTATCAAAACTAATTATTACTGATTAAGTCTAAAAACATAATCTGAAAAGCATACCCGGTTCTCTTCTTTCAGTTCATGGTTAGCATATGGAATGACTGCCTCTGGGCATCTCTCTAACAATATGTCTATGCACTGTTCATACTCTTTCAAGCGTGTACGACACAGAACATGGACACTGAGGCCAGCAATAGTGTCTTCTGAAAGCGGCTCCAAGAATGGAATAATGGAAGCTATGTCAAATGAAGGACCACATATAAGAGACTATGAACAGAAAAGTGAAATGTTATGAAATGAAGCACCCCAAAAACTAAAACACAACATACAGAATTCAATTTCTTAAGAAAGACTAAATCTCACTTCCCAAAAATAAAATAGAAAGAATGCAATATCAGAGCACACGCATGTGCTCTTTATTTAATAAATCTAAGTAGAATAAGGTATAATATCATCTTGAAACTACCTCTAGTTTGAAGATCTATTTAATAGAAAGCAAACATTTTTAAATAACATGATTTTATTTGCTTTGTGTGGACTGCATATTAAAACCAATGGGAATTATTTAGGACTCTATCCTAAGGAAATAATCAACATTGTGGTGAAAGATTCACGTTCAATGATGTTTACCACAAGAGTATTCACAATACTGAAAATTTAGAAGTAATCTACATGTTAATAAAGGATGAGTAAATACATTATGGCACACTCACATAATGGAATATCACACAGCCATCAAAACTGTTTTCAAAGGCTAGTTAATGAAAAATGCTTATGATAAAGTAAAAAAAAATACAAAATTATATTCTGAACATGACCAGTTTTATAAAATCTACATGGGTAAATGCACATACAAAAGTCCTGTTGGAAGAGCATGGAAATTTGAAACAGCATACTGGATGGGACAACAAAGCCTATACTTTGTTTTCTTTACACCCGTCCCTGTATTTTCCAAATTTTCTGTAATAAGCATGTGCTACACACATATCCAAAAATAAAATTTAACACTTAAGAAAACTGAAGTGATTGTTTAGAACTAATCATTTGTATCGATACCACTTTGTCACAAGATGAATGATAGGGAGCAGTATTATCTCAGCATTTATAATTTTACCAATATTTACTTTAACCAATTAAACTATATATGCTACTTTTGATTCTATTACCAAAATAATCTCCAATTTCTCTTTCTCCAGGATAAAGATGAGATGGTCATGTCCTAATTTTCTTGTCCCTACAGCATCTTCTGAGACTCACAGGAGAATATGGAATGTAATCTATCCAATCACAGTCAGTGTGATTATTTTATTCCAAATATCTACCAAGGAATGACCAGGAGAATAAGGTTGGTCCCTTTTCTTCCTGCAAGTTTAATAAATTATTCATGTGAATGATTTCCTGACAATCAGATGAGAGAAATGAAATTAGGTGATAATCTCTCACTCAAAGGGTCTCCCAACATGGAAGAAAAGAGATTGTCTCTATATTTAACTCTTCACTAATCCAGATAATGGCAGAGGGGGCAGGGGCAGTAGGAAGGAGCAAGGAATGTGTACCAAATCATGACTAAAATGAAACTAGTCATAATTTCTACTACCCATGAACTTTTACTTAGTTTTATCCATGTAATCAAGAAGTTTGAAAATAAGGCCAGGTGCAGTGGATCACACCTGCAATCCCAAAACTTTGGGAAGCCAAGGTGGGACAATTGCTTGAACCCAGGAGTTCGAGGTTACAGTGAGCCATGATTGCCACAGCACTCCAGTCTGGGCACTAGAGTGAGACTGTCTCTTAAAAAAAAAAAAAAAATTATAAAAGTTTAGGCAGACTACGTTTCTCCTTTAACAGCAAAGATTCCCAGAAAGAATGTACCTTTTTAAAATATTTTAAAACAAATTTTAAAAGATCACTGAATTATACTTTTTCAAGAAATCAGAAATATGCTTTAAAGCTTTATGAGGGAAAATTTAATAGCACTTATTCCAATTACAATTTTAAATATGTAATTAGTGTATATGTTCTAGGAAGGCTCCACCTGTCTTGTCCAATGCTGCCCATAACATCTACAGAACATACTCAAGCAATATTTGTGAAATGAACAAAATCTGAGGTTAGGCCCTCACAAGCCTTTGTATCACAATAGTATTAGAGACAAGAGACAAGAAGAATCTTCTTTGGTTATTTTTTTAAGAAGCGCATAAAAAATGCCATCTCTGGGAACACTACAGCCCCACCTGAAAGCTGAGTCTAAGCAATATGGCATCTTCAGCTTCCATCCTCTAAGCCCCCTTCCCAATTTGACATTAAATAACAACCACACTTATACCAGTTCCCATAGTGTAAATGAGGCATTGCAAATTCAAAAGCCTAAAGAGGCCAATGAAATGATGAGATGCACCAGGGCAGCTGTGATAAGAAAAACAGACACCCAGCATTTGGGTCAGGATGCCACAAAGATGATAACTGTGCGGGAGGGCAGTGTGAGCACTGCCCAAGGAGGGGATGCAGGTCAGCCCCAACCCTCAGGTCAGAGCAATGAGGGCCTCAGGTTAACGGTTGTGCTGAATTTTTCAAGAGTGACTTGAAACTCAGAATTCTTAATAGGAAATCTTAATTTTTATATGTTAGCAACTACACTGGGAAGACCAAAGAAAACAGATGTGGGAATTACATTCGGTCTTTGGGCCATGGAAGTACATTAAATAAAATCATATGCTCATGTAGTCCAGCCTGATCCAACAAGTCAAATGTGGACTTCATTTCTCACTGCCAGCCAAAACACTGTTGCAGTCAGAGTCATTAAAGGGTGATCCACATCTTCTAATCATCCCCTTCATTTTTGGAAAAATCCTTTTCAGGAACTAGATAAATGGACGACTTTGACCTGTTTCTTACAAGAGACATAGTAGTGCCTGGCTTGGGTTAGAGGCCTGAAATGTGTAAGTCAACACTAACAAAAACAAACTACAGCAATAAAAACATTACTCGATATCTGCCACACTTTCATTTCACAAAGTGTTTTCACACACATCCTGAAAATGAGGAAAGCAGCCAGGAGACTTGGTGAAGTTCATCCATCCACCTGCAATAAAACCGCCGCTCAGCATAGGTGTCCCACCCATCATCAGTTTCAGGAAGAGGCAGGAATTCCCTCCAAGTCTCCTGAGTAATTCTAACTATAAATTTTGTCCCCCAAAATTCTACATTCCAGATTAACAGGACCCCTGGGGTCTCACCAAATTTAAATCTTACACTATATTGTAACATGCATTTTCACAAGAAAAATAGGTATTTTTACTCACCTGTAGTTTTGAAAGATCTTCTGTGTAATTTTTATCAGCTAATGAATCAGATGATATTAAGACGTGAACCCATGGATAAATTAAGCCATAATGACTACAGGCATTTATCTAAAACATAAAAGAATTTCTCATAAACAAAATATAACAACAAAAGCTTGCTTATTCATACCACAAAGAGCAAGCAATCATTAATTCTCTGCCATGTCATAGAATTAGGTACACACTTCCCTGGGAATGGAAAGGAAAGTTTTTGTAGAGTGTATTCCCCTGGGAAATATTTCAGTCTTGCTTGCTTCTACACTAAATACTAAAATTTAAATACTCTGAAGAGGCACTTTCCAGCAAAAAGAGCAATACTGCATTTAAGCCAGTTATACCTAAAAAGAATATTGGAAATAATTTTTATTAATACTACTTTCTTTAGAAGGCAAAATATCTTCCATAAATTCTCAAGACAATTCCCAAGAAGCCCCTCTCATTCAAAAAGCTGGTAACTTTTCCACTTAATCCTTATTAGTCATGGCTAACAAGCTGGGAGAGAAATGGGCTGGGAGCAAGAAGGGTAGAAAGAAGAGTACAAACAGTTGTTACTGGCTGCCTCAAGTGCCACAGAACAGCAGCCGTATGTGCAACTGACAGGAAATGGAGGCCCACTACGGAAGTCTCCCTCCCACAGCCTTCTGCAGTTCCTCTCCTACCAAGGAGGTCTGCAGATGTCTTCTCTCTTATGTTCTACTTAATTATCCTCTGATGAGGAAGGACACAGATGTGGTAATGTTCTGGAAGAAATCCCTTCCTCTATGCTTTAGCAACTGAGCTACCACTGCAAGTAAGTGAGGGACATTAATAAGTAGGGGACATTCTTTTTTTTTTTTTTTTTTTTGAGACAGGGTCTCACTCTGTCGCCTAGGCTGGAGTGCAGTGCGCAATTTTGGCTCACCAAAATCTCCACCTCCTGGGTTCAAGCAATTCTCATGCCTCACCTCCTGAGCAGCTGGGACTACAGATGCATGCCACCATACCCAGCTAGTTTTTTATATTTTTAGGTTTCACCATGTTGGCCAGGCTGGTCTCAAACTCCTGACCTCAGGTAATTCCCCTGCCTCGCCTCCCAAAGTGCTGGGATTACAGGCATGAGCCACAGCACCTGGCTGACATTCCTAGAATACAAAATTATTTAAAATGTAGGCCACTTCAGTCATAGACAAATTTTACGTGTATTTTTAACTCCTACATAAATAAGATACCTGGTAATAGAAAACTAGGTTAGATTTTATAATAAATTATTAAAATAAGAAGGTATGTTTTTGTAATGCACAATGTATGAGTTAAATTTAAGGTATTATTCCATTATCTTACCAGATCCTCTGATGTTCTTAATGGTGTGGTGTCAGGAGGCTGCCTCTTAGACAATCTCCAGATGTACTGTGATGTGAGCTTGAAAAAGAGTTCCTGAAGTACCACATCTGGGAGACATGCCACTATCTGAGCTTCCCAAAAGTCTACCAAGAGCTGAGGAATTGTAACTTCATCCTTAGCACAAACCACCTTGAAAACAGTAAAAGAAGCCTATATATTACAGATAAATACAGCACTGATAAAGCAACAGCTGGGCTGAATATCATATCATCATGTTGGTCATGTAATTAATAATTTACCATTAGCATTAATGCCATGGCAAAAGTAAATTTAGACATTTTAAAAGGAAACAGATTCTAGGTTGTACAAATAAAGTTTCTCCAGATATAGTCTTTTAATTTGTACTTTTATCTTATGGACTGATTATGTATTTCTGTTTTTTCAATAAACAAACAAATGAAAAACTCACTTCTCTTATTCTGTCCCTCTCCACCACCAATTTTATGAGGCAATACAGAAAAATCACATTTTCAAAGTGGCAAACCTTAAAAAAGGAATCTGCTTCTTCAATTCCAATTTTGTTGTTCTTCTGCAAGCCCAGAACTGAAGCCACAAGCAATCCAGGCTGAGTCTCCTTTAGGTAAAGTGCAAGCTCGGTTGGAACAATCTGTCCCTTTTTCTGTTGAATCAACAGCCGAGGTTCCAGAATGAAGCCACATACCAACTTCATCTTCAGATAAAAAAGAAATTTAGAAACAAAAGGTACATTATATTTAGATTGTCCATCTTAGAAATACTAAACATGCTAGTGCATTCACAATGCATGGTTAAGCTATTAATAATTTAATCACAATTTTTTCTTTAGCCTTTGACTAACGGCTAGTTCTTACGCAAAGACACCACTGACTGTCTTATAGAAGGTACTGGTCAGGTGCAGTGGCTCATGCCTGTAATCTCAACACTTTGGGATGCCAAATCAGGTGGATCACCTGAGGTCGGGAGTTTGAGACCAGCCTGACCAACATGAAGAAACTTCCATCTCTACTAAAAATACAAAATTAGCCAGGTGTGGTGGCACATGCCTGTAATCTCAGCTACTCGGGAGGCTGAGGCAGGAGAATTGCTTGAACCCAGGAGGCAGAGGTTGTGAGGAGCCGAGATCACACCATTGTACTCCAGCCTGGGCAACAAGAGCAAAACTCCATCTCAAAAAAAAAAACAGAAAAAGTTACTAATATTTAACTAAGACTCAAGATGTCCTATTATTTGTAGAGAGCTTTATATTTAGGTCTAGTTGATCTGAAAATAGAGTCAATCTTCTGCATCCGTGGGTTCCACATCCATGGAGTCGACCAACCACAGATCAAAAATATTCAGGATGGCTGGGCGCAGTAGCTCATGCCTGTAATCTCAGCATTTTGGGAGGCTGAGGCAGGCAGATCACTTGAGGTCAGGAGTTCAAGATCAGCCTGGCCAATATGGTGAAACCCTGTCTCGATGAAAAATACAAAAATTAGCCAGGCATGCTGGTGCGTGCCTGTAATCACAGCTACTTGGGAGGCTGAGGCAGGAGAATCACTCAAACCCAGGAGGCGGAGGTTGCAGTGAGCCGAGATCATGTCACTTCGTTCCAGCCTGGGCCACAGAATGAGGCTCTGTCTCAAAAAAAAAAAAAAACTGCTTCTGTTCTGAACATGTACAGATTTTTTAAAATTATTCCCTAAACAATGCAGTATTAACAACTATGTTCACAGCAGTTGACATTATATTAGGTATTATAAGTAATGTAGAGATGATCTGAAGTCTATTGAAGAAGGTAAATAGGTAATATGCAAATACTATGCCACTTCATATAAGGAACTTGAGCTTCTGTGGATTTTGGTATCTATAGAGAGTTCTGAAACCAATCTCCCATAGATTCTGAGCGATAGTTAATATATCTTATTTTCAAAATTATGAAGAGAAAATTCATTTTTCTAGAATTCTACTCTTCAAAACAGAAGACATCCCAATGTTGATTTGCTCTCATGATAACAAAGCCTGTCCACGTCATTTGTTCGGCGATAAAGCACTTACGTTCTTCCTTTTTTAGCAACCCAAGTCATACTGCGGGCTTTGGCACAATCTGGCAACAAAACAGTGCAGGAGCACAGGTTCTGAAGTCAGGCTGCCTGGTTCAATTCTGGCTGTACCACTCCAGCTGTGTGATCCTGATGAGTTCCTTAACCTCTCTGTGTCTCATCTGTATAACAGCTTCTACCTCGTAGCATCATTGTTAAGAATTAAATAATATATGCAAGGAGCTTAGCACAGCCCTGGTAAATAATAAGTGTTCAATTACACTACCTCTTATTTTCTTCCCTTAAATGATGAACACCTTTGGTAGTGTCCCTAAATGACCTCTTTTCCAAGGGAAAGTCTGTCTTTCTTGGTACAGCATTCAAATGCCCAATGCTCCATAAAATCATCTGTGATTTTCCCAATTGGGGGCTATTCCTGCAACTACTAGACTCCTAAATCTCATGGCTAATATCCCCTTTTCTGTACTTAAATATATATTACTTGGTTCTTTTTCAGTACACACACCATATCCCTCATGCCAGTTCACATCATCCCTTTGGAGCAGAGCCTGTTCTTCAGTACCAAGCTCAGTGCTCTGAACACACCTGACACTAAGCTGAAGTACTTGGATATCCACTGCTGCCATTTATCAATCTTATTTCTTTTTATTTTGCCAGATCCAAAGTCCCACTTGGATCACTTTGTTTCTAATACTGTCTATTTTCCATTACAACTAAGAACATATGAGCTAGAAAGAAGCCAGAAGACAGCTAAACATGTCAGGATTACCAGGTCCTATTTCAGCCTTCTATTAACACTGGGCAGGGCACCATACCTCTGAATGGCTTTTCATTTCATTTCTGTGCATGTCAAAATCTCCCATTTTCAGAGCCACTGCTGCCTTGGTCAATGTCACTAAGATTGATGAAAACCCAGAAGTATCCAGCTTCCTTAGATAGTTCATGGCAGTTAAAGGATTAATATTCTTCATAGAAGGACTACAGAGAATATGGGGCACTTGCTTTGGCTCAGCCACATAAAACATCCGAACCACTTTTGCTGCTAATTCCTTTGGTGAGCATGAAGAAATAAAAGGAATAAAAGGTCAGTCAGCCAGAAGAAAGCAACAGAATCAACAAAACATATATGTGCAAAAAGCCAAGATACAAACATTCCAAGTAAGATAAAATTATAGGATTATGTTTTAATTTTAAAAAGACAAAACTAATGCTGATACATGAGAGGCCTGAGATAACCTGAAGTGATCTCTTTGCTGATTATAATGAAGAAAAAGCAATGAAAATATGTACCAGGTTGTGACCAGCATTTCTAATTTTAACACTTCAGAAGAAAATAAATATCTGTTAATTTACAACAAAAATCCATCATAGAAACTTAGTTCAAAATATACCCAATTAAGTAATTTATATGAGAAAACTTCATTTCTCTCAAAACCTTACAACATTTGACACCACAATTTCCAATTTAGCATATTTGCATCCAACTATGTTTAAAATACATGACGGGTTAAAAATAATCTTTTCTTCTCTCTCTAAGACAGGGTTTTTCTGTACTGCCTAGGGTGGAATGCAGTGGTGTAATTGTGGCTCCCTGCAGCCTCAAACTCCTGGGCTCAAACAATCCTCCTGCCTCAGCCTCCTGAGTAGTGGAACTACAGGTGCATGCCACTAAGCCCAAATAATTTTTAAATTTTCTGTAAAGATAGGGTCTTGCTAAATTGCCTAGGCTGGTTTCAAATTTCTGGCCTCAAGTGATCCTCCCACCTTGACCTCCCAAAGTGTTGGAACTACAGATATTAGCTACTGCGCCCAGTCCTAAAAACAATCCTTAATAATGTCTTAAGGTCACTGGACTAAGGCCAGAGTTTTGTAAGTGAAGTTTTGGACACTTGGAGTAAGGGACAACTAGGGTTTCGGGAAGGACTACAGATGAGAAGATGGAAGGCAAGGCCCGCATTCTGTGTAGCTCTTCTGAGGACGTGCTGCTGTCACTGGGCAGGTGTTGAGACTACAACAGACCACATGTCCCTCTCTGTATAATGAGAAAGCATGAGAAGATTACCCGTAAGTTCTTTTCCAAGCTACACTACCATCTTCATTAATGTAGAAAAGGGTGCATTACATTTTTAGAAAAAGAATAATATCAAAGAAGAAAAATAATTGGAACCTGATTTATAAACAGTACTACATAAATCGCTAAAAAGTTAAAAATATTAGATATAAAATGGAAAACCATAATCACTTCACTTAATTCTTCATCCAGATTTTCATAAAGTGAATGATTAATATAAAAGATTAATCCCTTCTCATATTTCTGTAATCCATCTTCTACTGTCCAGTCCATGCGGCCCAGAACTTCAGCCATAGACAAACCAGACATCTTATAGTATGGCAATGTGAGATGAGAATGCTGGGAGTCAAGCCTAAAGGGAAGGAAATTTTTAAAATCTCAGATTTGTCATTTTTCTTTTTTTAAAACAGGGTCCCATTATGTTTCCCAGACTGATCTCAAACTCCTGACCTCAAGTGACCATCCTACCTCAGCCTCCCAAAGTGCTGGGATTCCTGGTGAGAGCCACCACGCATAGTCAAATTTGTAATTTTTAAACCTGGATATCTAACACATTCTATAATAGAATATATCATGCTTTCCAGAAGACATAAATTCCAAAATGCTTTTCTACTGCCATTAGTAACTGAAACAAACTCCTAAGTTTTATTTTACGAAGTTCTAATTCATGCAGTTTCTTTTTACCTGCTTATGATAGAAACAAAAACAACAATTTCTAATATTCATGATCAGACTCTAAAATAATGGTGTTTATAGGAGGAAAAGTCTGTTTTATTAATTTTTAATCATTCATGTGGATGAAGTAAGTCTGAAAACAATCATATGCAAAAAAATTTGTAAACGTTACTCTCAAAAATAAAAACACTATTCATACTAGTGTCCCTTTCTGACATCATAAAAGCACTGACTACTATGATTAAAATCACAGACTGTCTAACTGGCACCTCTCCCTTAAGCTAACAGACAATAGACTAGTCATACAGCTGTATCAGGGATTTTCGAAGCCTGAGAAAAATGTCAAAGTCCTCAGTTAAGTGGTGGGAAAATCACAAACTTGAGACTTACTGCTCATCTTCTAAACTGTGACTCCCTGGAAGCAGGAAATGGGTCACATTCATTTTTGCATGGAAGCCTAGCACAGTACCTAACAGCATATGTGCTCAATAAATGCTTGTGGAAGAAGTGAATAAATGAACTACCTCACCTCATGCATTCCTCCATTTATCAGAGATGGAGAAGCAAACAAGTGCACCCAAATTTCAAGATGGCTTCTGTAACAAGGTTGCAAGAGGTGTCACCCACCTGCTGTAACAGTCCCCAAGGTGCCCACAGCTTTCCTTAAATGCTTCCAAAAGCTCTGCTTTCTCTCCAGGTTCCAGTTGACTGGCATCCATCAGGGCAGCTCGCACTAACAGATGAGCCTCACTGAGAAGGTGAATGCAGCTCTGGGTTTTGGCAGTTTTATAGGTATTGCTATAGTCTATCTAAAACAAAAAAGACAAACGCTAATGTTGCTGAAGAGAGACTCCCCAAAGTTCCTCAGTTCTTAAGAACATTTATATATTTTGTTAGTAAAGTTAACATTTGGACATATTCAACCCTAAAAGTAAACAAAGGGGTTATTTACCATTCTGACAAGGGCTTAGCCGAAGGGCTTTTTTCCCCCACCATCTATGAGCCAGTTGAATACATACAGGATTATAAATACTACCCTGTTAAACAGCTCTAAGCATTAGAGAGGTCCAAATAATATTGTAATACTAATAATACTGTTAACTTAGCAACAATTTGATCTCAATAAGACTAGTGAACATATTAATATTTAAAATAGTTAAAAAAGTTGTGATTTAATTCTTTCTCAAATTTAGCCTGAATATTCTTCCCTTATTTTAGTTTCAGTTGGTAAGTTTAGGTTCTACTACATTTCCACATCTTACAGAGGGCTCGTAAAAATTATCTCGAGCTAATCCGACTCAATCAATATATTCAGACTCTAGCAGTCAAATCATCTAAATGAAGACTTTCAGTTAAGCAACACTGAAAACACAGGGCACAGCTGATATAATAGTTGGCATTAAATTACTGTCAGGGACAAATCAGGCAACACCTTCACCTGATGATCAAAATTAACATCACCAAAGAGGGGCAGATGAACGGCACGTGCCTCCAGATGTGATGCCCTTAACATAAAAATCACCAATGCAATATTCTGGTTGAAAATGCATAATCCTGAATCTATCCATTAAAAAAATAAATCAAACCCTAAATAAGGAATATTCTCAAAATAAAAGGAGAGGAGAAAATTTTATTTTTCAAAAATGCCCGTGTCATAAAATATAACGAAAGGCTATAAAAATATTCTAGATTCAAGGAGGCTAGAGAGACATTCTAGTTAAACACACTACTTGATCCTAGACTAGGTTTTGAACTGGAGGAGGGGAAATGCTATTAAGCCAGTGGGTCAGTTGACAGAATTAGACTATGAATCATAAATCAGATAAAGCACTGTGTCAATGTTAAACTTATTGAGGCTTACTACTGTACTGTGGTAGTGCAAGAGAGTATCCTGATTCTTAGAAAATATATACTGAAGTACTTAGGGGCAAAAGACTGTGACGTATGCAGTTTACCTCCCAAAGAATCAGAAAACAGTGTATATATGTGTACAGAAAGCACGGAGTGCATAAAAGAGAAAGAGAGAGAAGCAAATAGAGTAAAATGTTGATTGTGGGAAGATCTGTGTGTGGAATGGGAATATACAGAATATTCTTCTTTTTTAAAAAAGAGTCAAAAGAGTAAGGATCTTGCTGTGTCACTCAAGCTGGAGTCCAGTGGTACAATCATAGCTCACTGTAGCCTTAAACTCCTGGGCTCAAGTGATCTTCCCATCTTACCTTCCCAAGTAGTGAGGACTACAGGTATGTGCCACCACAACTGGCTAATTTTTTTATTTTTTGTACAGATGGGATCTCACTATGTTACCAAGGCTAGTCTCAAACTCCTGGCCTTAAGCAATCCACCTGCCTCAGCCTCCTAAACTGCTGGGAAGAATATAGTTATTCTTGCTACTTTTCTGTAAGTTTGAAATTGTTTCAAACTAAACAGTTAAAATAATTGCCAGGGATGAGTAGGAAGCTATCACTGCTTAGATCAGGAATAAGGATGCTCACTCTGGGTCCCTCCCCACAGGACAATGCTGAAGTAGCTGTAGTGCCCTGGGACAATCTGCTAGTATTTCTAAGTAAGAAGAGTGGGACAGGGATAAATGATCCTAGATTTTTTTTTTTGTTCCATTTCTTAGCTGTCTTTGCTAGGATTCCAAATTCAGGTCAAAGACTATGTTTAGATTGGCCAATCGATCCTCTTAGGAGAGTGAGTATGAATAAGGGAGTCTTACTGGTTCCTTGGATGTCAGAAGCTGTAAAAATGAAGAGGCAGAGAAAGATACACACTCCACTGTCACATAAAGCCAGGAAGCTGAATGGCTGCGGCATCCTGAATGCATGATAATTGTAATCATTTTCTGATTATAATTTCACTCTAAATATCTACAAATAAGAATCAGAAGTTTGAAAAGAGTACCATCTCTTTGTATAGTTGCACTGGTGAGATCGTATTCACAATATATAAATTCCACCCAGCCTCAGCTACAGGAGGTATTTTGATCTTAACACTGGTATCTTTTCTAGAACTAAAAGCAAAACAAAGGACAAGAATTTTAAAATGACATGATTAATAAATGGTAGTTGTAAATGGTAAATACTGGATATAAAATAACTGAAATCATTTTCATTTACTATTTTCTTCAGTGATTAACTGTACACTCCATTTTTATGGAATATTAGTTCACAATACTACATAGGCTTACTGCATTTAATATTCTGTAATTATCATGTAATGATAAACCAATTCCTTCCAATTCACCCCACAAGTATTCTAAAATGAGCAAGAAGTTCAAAGAACAGGCAAGTCCTATCAAAAAGAAAAGATCCTTGGCTGTGAAAACACCTATGCCCAGGCTCTTTTCTGCATTTGGTCTTCATGTGTCTAGCATGCCCTGAGCCACAAATCTAAGCAGAAGCAACATCGTGGCTGCTGAGAATATGCTGAAGACACATAAAACTGTGAAGTCTGCTTAAAGCACTATTATATCTCTTACTTTCGCTATGTGATGCATTTTCTTTAGTGTACATTCTTTTAAAATTGTTTATCAAATGAATTTTCAAATGAATTAGAAATTTTAAAAGATCATTTAAAAATTATACTATTAGAATGTCAAACGTGCAAGACTATAAACGGCTTTTCCTCTTGCCAGAAAGCTTTTAGGATCACTCAGCCCCAGACCACTCTGTGTACACTCAAAGCGATCAGTTACCAAAGTCAACCTCTGATTCCTGTTCATGCAACAAAGCACAGCCACTAACAATTTAAAAAAGTAAAAATTTATGTTAAAAATAACCTATGTTGGGCCAGGCGCAGTGGCTCACGTCTGTAATCTCAGCACTTTGGGAGGCCGAGGTGGGCGGATCACAAGGTCAGGAGTTCAAGATCAGACTGGCCAACGTGGTGAAACCCCATCTCCACTAAAAAATACAAAAATTAGCTGGGCATGGTGGCTCATGCCTGTAATCCCAGCTACTTAGGCAGCTGAGGTAAGAGAATTGCTTGAACCGGAACCCGGGAGGTGGAGGTTGCAGTGAGCCAAGATCATGCCATTGCACTCCAGCCTGGGCTACAGAGCAAGATTCCATCTCAAAAGAAAAAAACCTATGTTATAGGATTTGAAATACACTATATGCTTCTCTCCCTGAAGAGATTTCTTTCTTGATTAAATTTTCCTTAGAGAAATGGATTGCATTCTCTACCACTAAGTAAGAAAACATCCAGAGGCGGGTGGATCATGATGTCAAGAGATCGAGACCATCCTGGTCAACATGGTGAAACCCAGTCTCTAATAAAAATACAAAAAAAAAATTAGCTGGGCATGGTGGCACACGCCTGTAGTCCCAGCTACTCAGGAGGCTGAGGCAGGAGAATTACTTGAACCCAGGAGGCGGAAGTTGCGGTGAGCTGAGATTGTGCCATTGCACTCCAGCCTGGGTAACAAGAGAGAAACTCCATCTCAAAAAAAAAAAAAAAAAAACAAAACAACAAAAAAAAAACATCAAATAGAAGCATAATTAGTCTGGAATTAAGCATTCTATTCTAAACAATGGGAAAGCAGAAAACCTAACAGATAACAAGAGATGAATGTTATCAAAATACAACTTTATTTTCAGATAGATCAGCACATATCTATAGATCATAAATGTGCTTTAAGGTAAGACATACATTATTAATTTCTTTTGTAGTATCAGAAAATAATTTTTGGATAAAAATGTAACTACTGAAAGAGTCAAAGAAGAAAGACAGCAAAAGTCCTGTAGTTTGAATTAGTATTATAGGCTCAGTCAATCCCATTAATTATACAGAAGAGTATGTCCTTTCAGTAACCTAAAACATCATTGACTTTTACTGAAACTATTTTATAATCCATTTTCTCCTAAAAGTTTCCAGGTCAGTTACAAAGCACATTACAAAGACTGTTAGAACCTTCTTTTCTTTTCTTTCTCTGGAAAAAGACCACCACATAAAAGTCATTTGAAAAAACAAAGAAACAAAAAGCCATATGATCATTACAAGTTATGATTTAAAGAAAGGTAAACACAAAATATACCAGTTACAATTCATTCCGGAAACTGGAAGGAATGCCTGGAGCAAGGGGATACTTACAGAAGCCTCTTGGGTGACCCTCTTCTCTCTGGAATCGCCTCAGGGTCTGCTTTAGTCAAAAGTATGATGTGGTTTTTAAAGTGACAGATGGCTTTCAAGCCTATGAAAAGCTGTATTCTTAAAGCACAGACATCCATACTAACAGGTGGACAAGCCTGGTAAAGGAAAATCACAAATTTAAGCAAGGAATAAGGTTACATGCACTTCAATCTTCAAAAATCAGTTTATTGATAAAATCTCTTCTCCTCCCACCATCCCCTAGCCACCACCCTCCTCGAAAGAAAATAACAACAACAACAAAAACAATCAAGCCAAATGCCTATTCTTAATAGAGGAGGTTATCCAAACCTATGTAACCAATATGTATTCTATAGAGCTACTCAGCCAATAAACTCAGTTATTTATTGATTGAATAAATGCAGAAAGAGGGTCCCACAGCTGCAGGAACTTCTGTGTGTGCCCTACAGAGTGGCTCCACAGATATGTCCAGGAGAGGAAGCTGGTAGCAGGCCACCCAGGGAAACCCCCATTAGTAGCAGAATGGTTAGAGGTATGCCCAAATGGGTTTCTAGGCAAAAGCAGATACTATGAAAGGACATTCTACTGCTTGTAGAGTATATAAAATGGTTTCTTTGTGGATGTGTGTGTGAAAGAAATGCTTGTATGTTCCAATGGCCCCTGACTATTAGCTTCTTAGGTATGAACAGTGCCTGGAATAGCTGACAGGCTGGGGCATGTAGTTAAACTACAGGAGCCAGACTTCTGCTCTTGTAAAGGATCATTAATTCAAGCAGAATGGATAAGAAAACTAATGGAAGAGCTCTATTCTGGGAGCTCACAAAATGCTGCTGCCAGGACCCTGCCTTCTTGTCCATGCATGTTGTTTTGATTCTGAGGTCACATTCACTATTACCTCCATGTAAAAATAGTTAAGGTGGCTTGGCTAGTGCTGAGGAGCCAGAATCTCAGAGGAAAAGCAGACAGACCACATGTACTTTCAACCAGACTCTGAGATTGTGAAACTTTTTTCAGACATCACAGCTCCAAAACTTGAGTCAGCAAATGGGCTAAATGTGCGCTTGTTTAACTGGCATCTAGGGCTTCAGAACTGGTGGAGTTGCAAGAAAGGAGGAACTATGAAGTGTGATTATCCCTCCCTCTCCTATCTCCACTGGCCTCAAGGTGGGCATACGCCCACCAGATGCCCACCTCTCCTTATCCCTCCCCTTTGTCTCTTCCTTGTTCCTTCTCTCTGCTTTTATAAGACTCTGATAATACATGTAATTTTTTTGTTTTCAAATGCATATTGATCCTACTTCAATCTATTAGGTACTTCAAATTGCACCATCACCCCTATATAAGCCTATGTCTTTCTGAGGTTTGAAAAAGCAAAGAGAAGAAAGAAGAGGACAAAGAAAGGAAGTTTTATATTTTTAATCTGTTATCTTTCTATTTTTACAAAGGAAATGACCCTGATTTTAAAATAATCTCTGGAAAGGCCATATGTATATCTTATACAAACAAAGGCACAGGAAATCTGTGGTTGTGGTTTCCCAAGAGGCTAAGAGCAGGCAGTAAGCTCAACAACAGAAAACCACACGCAGGCCATTAAAAAGGGTCACTAGGAACTCAGAGGCCATGCTTTCCATAAAACACTATCATATAACACAGTCTGGGCAACAGTGACTGTGAAAGAGTACCTCAGACACATTAGGCACCAGGTCAGGACTGGCTTGTTAAGACAACCATCATTATTGAAGGCTAATTTTTTTGGAAAAAGGTATTCCAGGTTCCAGACAGATATAAACCAACTTTTGAAATACAGAGCATCATGATTTAGGAGCTTCTTGCAGAATGTATATTCCTAACGAATATCCAATTCAAATAGCTTATACTTCAGAAGTAAAATAACATAGATGAATATAAGGTAAATGATCAGTACATTTCTGAGAACAGAAATTTAAAGTCAGAAAACATAGAATGTCAACATAATAATGTCTACATTTATTTTGTGGTCAAGAGTTGTTTTTTTTTTTAAGAGACAAAGCACATTACTTCTCACTAAAAATAGATAGATAAATAAATATCTGGGCATGGTGGTGCACACCTGAAGTCCCAGCTACTTGAGGGGCTGAGGTGGGAGGATCATTGAGCCCAAGAGTTCTACAGTGAGCCGTGATTGTGCCACTGCACTCCAGCCTGGGTGACAGAACAAGACCCTGCCTCAAAAATATTAAAAGTTAAAATAAAATAAATAAATAAAATTATAGCTTACTATAGTCATGAACTGCTCTCAGTTCACACTTTTTATATTCTTTACCAAACTTTAAAAACTATGCACTAAATCAATTCGGAGTGAAATGTTTGCAAAGCAATCTTAAAAACTATCAACTAAGCCACGAATCGCTATTCTATTTCATATCCAAAAATTCTAATTCAATACATTAGACAACCTTAAGATCTTTTGTTCTTGCCTAGCTTAGGACTGAGGGCAAATCTACGAGCATTCATGTGCTCCTTTGTGATCTTAAGGTTTCACTGTCTTCATAAGCCAGTTCTTACCTTCAGGGTGGTGTCCATGTACGGGTCCTCCTCACGAGCTGCTGCCGCACTGCACCGCACAGTGAAACACTGCAAGTTGTTACTGAGAAGGAAGACACAGGCTGCTGAGCAAAGTGAGGCCAAGAACCAACATGCCCACAGTAGGGAGGGCTTCATAGGCAAACAAGGCAATGGCAGGGGTGGCAGAAGATTCAAGTATTTGTCAAATGTTGCCAAGTTAATCTGCTTCTCAATAAGAGGAATGCCTCAGAATCCCTGTGGTGTGTTTTTAAAAATATATAACTAGTCCCCACAACACCCCTAGTGAATCACAATCTCTAGGGGCTGAATCTAGAAGTATGTATTTCTACAAAACTCCCTATGTGACTCTGATGTGCATCCCTAGTTAGGAACCATGGATCTGGGTCAATATCTTCATTTTACAGACAAATGATGTCCCTAGTACCTGCCCAAGGTACAGATGGTTGTCTATTAAAACCAGGATTAAAACCCATTTCTTAACTGTTGTTCTTCCTCATCCACCTCATGATGAAATCCATCCCGGATTATACTGGACAACGCAGACTATGCAAATTCAAATCCAATGGTCAAATTGAAAACGAGAGACCATCTGAAGGCATCTTCAGAATTACGTAGTCCAGCAATTAACTGGGGAATGAAAGGTTCATGACTGGTCCGCTGACTCTCTGGAGAGTAGAGCCAATTAGATCCCAGGTCTCCTGACCCCTCACTCTTCTACCTCTTTCCACAACTCCAGGCTGCTTCTGCATACGAAAAGGACCTAGGGACTCCAAAGTAAGTGCACAACAGATGCCTGGATAGCAGCCCACTGCCGTCTCTATTTCTGAAAAGTTCTAGGAAATGACCTTTGGAGTCCTGACAATAACTGGGACAGTAGCACCACCACTTACAAATCTGGAGTTGAGTTAGCAACCTTGGGAAGTAAACTGAGAGAGAGGGAAACAAAAAAAAAAAAAACACCTGCAGTGGGACCAGAAGAACAGCTGGAAATAGCTATTACCACAAAAACAAATGACCTTAGATTCTAGAGATTAAAAAGGCAGGGTTCCCTGACTTACCTCCACCTATAGGAATCCAGTCTGTTGGCTACTGTTGGAATTCTAGGCAGAAGTACATACAAGAGAAACAATAAAGTAAACTGAAATGTGCTGGCATGGAAAGATGTCCACGATATACTGCTACATAAAACAGCAAGTTGCTGAACAGTGGACAGAGTATGATCAATTTCTGCAAAAAATAAGGCATTGTAAAAAAAAAAAAAAAAAAGTCTCGATATGGTTAACTCTAGAAGAATAGGATTGCATGGGTGGGGGGGGCTTTCCTAACTTATACATTTCCATAAAGTTGGCATTTTACATGATTTTATTTTGTTCTTTGCTTCTTAAAAAAAAAACCCTATTGCTTTCTTTAGGTATATAAATACACCAATCTTCAAGAAACTTTCTAAGACCACCTTATAGGATAAGATCTTTTTAAAACATTGATCTACTGGATAAAATAAAAAAGATGGGCCAGGCGCAGTGACTCACGCCTGTAATCCCAACACTTTGGGAGGCCAAGGCGGGCGGATCACCTGAGGTCAGGAGTTGGATACCAGCTTGGCCAACATGGTGAAACTGTCTCTACGGCAAATACAAAAACATTAGCTAGGCATGGTGAGGTGCCTGTAATCTCAGCTACTTGGGAGGCTGAGGCAGGAGAATCACTTGAACCTGGGAGGCAGAGTTGCAGTGAGCCGAGACCACACCATTGAACTCCAGCCTGGGCAACAAGACCGAAACTCTGTTTTTAAAAAAAAAAAAAAAAAAAAAGTAAAAATGAGTTCAACAATATAAGAATGTAAGATTTAAAAAACAGGAGTGTAGATTCTTATTAAGAATCTGAATTTACATAAAGCAACTGCTATTCTAATGTCCAATGGTTTCACAGTCAAGTTAATGATGTCAGTCTCCTTTAGTGCTGATAATAAGAAAAGCTCAAAAATTTCCTATCTGGAGGCAGTCAAAACCCACGAATTAAAAGTCCATTCAAACTCATAATATAATGCTTTCAGGACTCTACATTCCAAATTTGTTTATAACTTATAAATGAGAGATGGGGCAATAGATTTAGTGGGTCTACTCACTAAATTCTCAGTGTACTTCACATATGTGCAATCAGATGGGAAAAAGATGGATAGTCTTTTATGTCTAGATGATGGGACAGAAATTAGTATTTTTATTCCTTCCTTCTCCCTCTCTTTTTGCTTGGTTTCTAAGATGGCATAGTTTCCTAGACTCTTCTGCATCCTTAAAGAACTTTCTCTTTCTCCTCTTGCTTACCGAACAAGACCTTCACCGGAGTTTAGTTCTTTAACTTTTCGCTGTCTATACACTCTTGGGGTCAGGCTCACTACTTTAATAATCAACTCTTTTTTTTTTTTTTTTTTGATGGTAATAAAACTTCTAAGCTTTCCTCTTTACCCTAATCTACAGTTCTATGTGTCCAAAAGCCTACTTAGCATTATCTCTTGATAATCTATAAGCATCTCTATCTCAAATGTCTAAGCCAAACATTTCTTTTGCCCCACATTTCACCAGCCTCCATTCTTTCATTAAAAAAGGCTCAAAACCTTGGTGGAATTTTTCATGCCTCCTACATACCCATTATCCCATCAGATTAGTCTTTTAACTTTCCCGCTGAAGCCTCTCCTATGCATCTTCCCTTCTCCTTTCATTACTACTACACTGCCTAAATACCGCCCCTTAATATCCTTGCCTGAACTATTCCAATAGCTTATTTATCTATGTTCAATCCATCTTCCACAACGGCCACCATTAATTTTCCTAAAGCAATGTTGTGATCACATCATTTTTTCTGGTCAAAACTTTTAAAAAGTCCTTAGTTTAATTTTCAAATTCTTAAGCTCTCTCTCAAGCACTATTTTCACCACCTCTCTACTTTTCAGCTTCTTTACATTTAAAGAGCATTACTACACAACACTTTGGAAATTGGAAAGACTAGCTACCTCCACATTGTTCATTTATGAAACACAATCCCATCAGCAGCATCTCTCCTTAAGCCAGAAATCAGGTGGAGAGGGGAGCACAACCACTAAGAGTGGACATCAGAATCTCCAGATGGGTTCTGTGCAATTTGAAATAAACTCCAGCACCTGCTAGAGATTCCGATACCACCACTCAGTGGTGGGGGGGAATCTCTGTCCCGTGCAATTAATTTTTGGATGTTGCTAAAAACTTGATACAGTTTTTGTTTACAGACTTCCTTCAATCTGCAATGCACATCTCTTCCAATCTTCATCTACCAAAATTCTAGCTAGCTTTCATGTTTCACTTCAAACACAATCAGCTATCCACAACTTCCCTATACAACTTAGCCAGAAGTAATTTCCCTCCTCCCAGTGCACAAATCTCCTAGTGTCTGTGACCCTTGTATGTTTCTCTAACTTTCTCTTATATTGTTGCTTTAGAAAGTGATTAGTGTATCTTATTTACAGTTGCTTGGTCAGAGGGCACAAGGCAGTGCCCTAAACATAATCTAAGCTCAAAAAAGAGGAAATAGAACCAAAACCATCATGTGCTATTCAGATTAAAAGGAAATGAGATCAAGCTACTGCCTGTGAACCCAGTTTACATGCCAGCATAATAGGGGAAGGCAACTCAACACATCTGCCAGAATTAGCACATGACTTTGGCCAATTCTGACCTCTCTGTAACTACTTCCCCATCTGGGCTAATCAAGGAGAGAATCAGATCATCTCTCTGGCCCCTTCACAGTTCTAAACCATTATAAAATAATTTATACTGGAAAAATATGGAAGCAGTGAGAAAAAAATTAGGAAATCTAAAAAGAAAGAGATGCCCTGACTGGACCCACTGACTTTTCATTAAGATTCTCTACAAAAGTCTTCCTTTATGAAGAACCTTATACTTCCTTACAGGGATCCCCATCCAGTCTAAGGAAATAAAACAAAGACAAAACCAGTGTCTAAATTTTGACACTGAAAAGGCAGGTATGGGTCATCAAAAGACAGACTTACAATGACATGTAACTCATGCATTTATAGTACTCTATGCTAGTTCACACAATTCTCAAAGATTTAGGCAGCACCTCAAAAATTTACAGAAAAATAAGGAACTCACAGGCCAGCAAGCGACCCTGTAACAATACCTTGTAATGACATGCAAAAATTGTGGTGTGAGTACCGCCTGCTGAGACTTTTCAGGATACTGGTAGACTGACATCAATTCAACAGATTTCACAACCATGTAGAGATAGCCCACATGAGGTAACGAGAAAAAGCAAAAGAGACTCAGCAATTCTTTTTCCTGAGACAAATTTCTTCCATCAGAAGTAAGAGAACCTGCACGCAAAAATGAAAGAAATAAAACACCATGAAACCAGTAAATAATGGGAAATAATAATATCTTGACTTTGCTATGCAAACTCTATCTATCAGCGGGTAACCAAAGAGTTGCAAAGGGGAAGTTGCTCTTTACAGAAGAATGCTGATAAGAAATAAAAAAAGGAGTAATATAATTAGAATATCAGCATTGTGCAACCGCTACTAAATTAACAGATCCATGTAATGATCATCAATGGCTGCTAACATCATAAAAAGAGACCACTGGCAGAGCTCAACACTAGCTATGTTTCAAAAAAAATAACAACAATAGTAAATAATCTGAGCAAGCCTGAGTATATATCAGCAATGTTGATAGAAATATGTAAGCCACATCTGTAATTTAAAGATTTCTAGTAATCACATTTTAAAAAGTAAAAAGAAACAGGCAAAATTTTAATTATACTGTATTAACCCAACATACCAAAAATATTACCATTTCAAGAAGCAATAAACAAAAAAAAAATGATACTGTATGTTATTTTTGTACTGTCTTCGAAATCTAATGTGCATTTTATACTTATGCCATATCCCAATTCAGACTAGTCATATTTCAAGTGCTCAATAGCAGCATGTGAGCAATGGCTACCATACCGGACAGCATAGATTTCCATCTCCCAACTCACATGGAAATACGGTGGATACAGAAACATGTTAAACGACACTGCAAGGATTCAATTAGTAAAATTCAGACTGTGGCAAATTTTACAGTAAAGAGTCTAATTTCTTGTTAAATAAGATGCAAAGAAAAGAGAGAGGAGGGAAAGCCTATATATTAAAAGAGCATAAAAGATAGCAATCAATTACAATGTATGAACTTTGTTTGGAATATGATTCAAACAAATGAATTGTAGTAGTTTTTTAGTCAAGCAGAGAAATGTAAACCCTTACTGAATATCTGGTGATATCAACAGATTTTTTTTAATGGGAAATAGCATTCGGGGTTTAAGTAAAAGAATATAGAGACATATGTTGAAACATTTTGTGGATGAAATGATATGAACTCTGGGATGTACATCAGAATAATGCAGCACACAACATCACTACTGAAGCTGTTTGATGGGTACATGGGGTTCACTGCACTATTTTCTATCTACATGTAGGTGTGGTTTTTCATAACCAAAGTTGTTTAACAAGTACCCTGACTGACACCAATTCAAGGACACCAATTAACAGCAGAAGTCCAATTCTGTATTCTCCATATTTAGCTGAAAGCCAAATGTCCAGTTTTTTTCTTACTCTTTTTTTCCCCACACATCTGTGCTACGGTCAAAGAGAACTCTTCACTAATCTCCAAATACACAGGATAATTTTACACTCATGTAATGTTGGTTCCCATTATATAATATCTTACAGAAATCTCTATCTTCCAAAAATTCTACTCATCCATTAGGGCCCGGCTCAAATACATACCACCCATCCATTCACTTGTCTATTCAGTCAATATTCATTAGGTATCTACTAAATGGTGCTGTTCGAGATTCTAGGGATTCAACATTGTACAAGATAGTGTAACTGCTTTCACAGAGCCTTCATTCTAGTGATGGGGATAGGGATGGAGAGTAAACAAGTAAACTTCAGTGTGATAGGAGAAGGGGGATTTTAAATTGAGAGGTCAGAGAAGTCCTCCATGATGAGGTTACACTTCAGTTGTGAATTGAATGATTTAAATGCACCAGTCACACAAGATCTGAGGGAAGTACACTCTAAGCACAAGAAGTGAGAATAATAGGACTTAGATAAGCGTGCATGTGGCTTATCTAAGGAAGAAAGAAAGGCCACTGTGGATGAAAAACAGTAAGCAGGGTGAGTGGGACAAGATGGGCTCAGAATTAAGGTCATGTAGGTTACAGAATGGATTTGGAGTTTTTATTCCAAGTGCTATGGGAAGCTCACTGGATCTTTAGCTGATCCTCTAATACGGCTATTGGCCCTGTCTGGTCTCCAGCCCTGTCTCATTGCCATCCCTCAGTTTTGCTTCTCTAAGTTTCTCAAATGTGATTCTCCATCTACCATAGAGCTTTTGCTGCTGCTTCTGTCTAGAAGGCTTTCTTCCCCTCTTCCCCTTCCCTATACCAGCCCCTATTCCCAAGTCAGTCCAATTTACTCTTCAGATCCTCTTTCTCAGGAGCCTCATCTTGAGGTCAGGGTCTTTTGTTATAGGCTCTCATAGGGAGGTTTACAACAGATCACTCATTTCAGGGTAGAACTGTGAGTCTGCCATTATTCAACTGTCTCCCTTCTCCCATTAGACAATTAGCTCAGTAACAGCAAGTGCTTCACTCTCTGTTAGTTCCCTAGTATTCAGCACAATGCCCAACATAGTAGGTACTCAATAAATATTTACCAAAAGAAAGAAAAAAATGAGGGTTAGAAAGACATTTAATCAGAATAATATTTGTATCTTTCTCTAGATAACATCTAAAGATGTTAATCAGGTCAGAAGCGAGTGCAGGCCCTATTAGTGATTCTCAATCATGGTGCTCGTTAGACTCTTCAGGAGCTTTTAAAAAATACTGATGCCCAGGCCCTGTAACTGATATCCTGCATGTAGAGCCTGAGCATCAATATCTTTAAAAAGCATTCAGGTAAGTCCAATGTGTAGCAGGGTTGACAACCACTGCTCTAAATTATTTCCCATTCATTTCACATTTTCACACCTTGTTCACAAGGCCATCATAAGAAGCTTTGCCAAATACCTAGCTAGAACCCAGACATACCTCTGCTCTAACTTTTTGGGCCCATAGGCCATTTCAAAAAGGGAAATGAGTTCAGTCTGTCATGCCCTCTCCATGGCTTCTCCTAGCAGGTATGACTTCCCTTTCTAGTACTCACAGGTATTTGCTAAGAACTTTGTCAAGAGCCACAGGGAGGCTCAGTGGAAGAACCAAACATATTACCCACATGGGTCTCCACTTCCAGCCCAGACAGAGCATTTTCACCTTGCTGTACTGTCACACTCCTGCACTGTCATGCTTACCAGTGTGGTAAATGGGCAGCAGCTGGAGGGAATGCAACTTGATGTCATCAGACAAGGTATAGGACGAAATATCAGGAGCAAAACGTCTGTGGGTTTAAAAAGACAGAGAAAGGGAAAAATGTAACTTCCATGTACTTTAAGCAGGTATATATATATACATTAAATGCTGGTAAATAAAAAGCTCTATCATACCTATAGAGCAGGTGCTGAAAGTGGGAATATTTTCTTTTTTCATCAGCTAATCCCGTAGACTCCAGTGTAACAGATAATCCAGACTGTTCACTCTTTTCACCAAGAAGTTCCAGGGGCTTCTGGCAGATAACAAAATCTGACTCAAGCTGTAAAATTTCATTACCAATGCCTTCAAAAAACAAAATGTAAGAGTTCTGCTTGAATGAAAATTAGATTTCATAACATCCTCTCACCAATTAAATACATCAATAGCAATTTTATTTATAAAATGCACACATTTACAAGGCACTATGGTTGTGAAGTCTTAGTGCTTGCTCATTTAATCTCTACAACAACTGAACAACAGGATAGGTATCTTCCCCATTTTACACATGAGGATACTGAAACTCAGAGATGGTATAATTAACCCAAGGTCATTCAACTAGTAAATATGAGGACCAGGACTAGAAACCCCTCATCTAGCAGTGGTTGTTTCATTACCTCCACTGACAAATATATTTACATGCTACAAAGTAAGACATGGACAGCCAGATCATAAATCCAAATCCCATGAAATAGAAATAATGAAATCTATAAATAACATGGTCAGGCCTCATATATACCATGGCCCTTCAGACTGCCAAAGGTGAAGGTTTTCCCTATTCCTAAAAGAAAGCAAGTCAAATTCATTATTTACCTTCTTCTGTCCGTCTCATTTGATCATTGGTCTTATGTGGATGGTGGTGAACTCTCTCTCCATTTTTAGGGCCTGACTCCAGTTTTAGGATTAAGACTTCCAAGTCTGACATGACAGCAACATATCCAACACAAAAAGAAATCTCGACAGGAGTGATATTATCTATGTGTATAACTAAAGAACGCTCAAAGTCCAATAGTGAGAATTCCTCATCAATGATCTGGTACTTCAGACTAAATAAGACTAATTTATTTGTGCAGCCAACAAGAAGGTCTCCTTTCACAGGACAACAGGAAATGCACAAAGGGGCCTCCGAAAGCGGCATTTCAACAATGTACATCTGGTCTCTGAAAGCTCCGCTGAAGGGTCCCTCCACATTATGCCCAATCATTCGGATACACACACGAGAGTTTTCAGTCCTTTTATTTCTCCAGTTCACATAAGCACGTAGAAATGTAGCTTTGTTTTTCTCTTCAATTACTACCAAATAATCTCCTGAGAAGGAATAAAGATTATAATTAGAATTTGTCATTAGAAATACAACCACCTCCCTTGCTGACGAGTACTATTAATGAATTCTAACACAAATGGTTGAATTAAAGATTGAATAGAGGCCGGGAGCAGTGGCTCACACCTGTAATCCCAGCCCTTTGGCAGGCCAAGGCAGGCAGATCATGTGAGGTTGGGAGTTCAAGACCAGGCTGATCAACATAGAGAAACCCCGTCTCTACTAAAAATACCAAATTAGTCAAGTGTGGTGGCATGTGCCTGTAATCCCAGCTACTTGGGAGGCTGAGGCAGGAGAATCGCTTGAAACCAGGAGGCAGAGGTTGCGGTGAGCAGAGATCATGCGACTGCATTCCAGCCTGGGCAACAAGAGCGAAACTCCAGTTCAAAAAAAAAAAAAAGTTCGAATAGAATAAAAGCCTAAGTAATGAAATCTTAGGTGTATTTTTAACTGACATACTGACATTAGGCTTTGAGGTTCTGAAATGCAATCTCTCCCCATTTTAGTGTCTTAAGACAACCCATTAATTGTCCACATAACATTTTATTCATTGTATTAACTTAAGTATTTACTGTAGCTCTAAGTCTATAGTTCCAACAAAGCTCTCCTGACACAGAGTTCACTACTACTGTGACATTAAAATTAGGTATACATTAAGGAACTCTCAGGAGTTGAACTTACACTTCAAACCCTCTCCTTCCAACAAGTCACAAGTCTGAGAAACAAGATAAAGTTGGAAATAGCAAAGAAAATACAAATCCAAGTTAATTTTCTCTAAATTGTTGATTGCATAACTTTTAACTTATAAAAGTAACATATATTGGTCATGAGAAGTCAAAAGGGTAAAGTGGTAAAGAGATGCAAAATGAAAAGCATAATGATCTCCGCTTTGAGGACGCAATGTTAACATGCAGCCTGCTATGTGCCTTTGAATACCTTTCTCTCTTATAAACAGAGATCAGAGTGCTATTTTGTCTTTTTTTAAAAAGAAACAAAAACTGAAATGTAATCACATTAAATATATTTAACAATCTGCAACTTAAAAAAATTATGAATAACTCTCTCCCTCCAGGCTGATACACGGATATCTAACATCCTTTTCAGTATGTTCAACATCCCATGTATACATAGGCATAATTTATTCAACAATTCCCCTACTGATAAACATTCAAATATATGTCCAGGGTTTTTTTTTGTTTGCTTGTTTTTTTGCCACTATGCTTCATAGTAATACACAGGCCTGTATCTATATATTTATTTACTGGGGGATTTATTTTAATGGTACAGATTCCCAAAAGTGAGAATGTTGGGCCAAAGGACATGAGCATTTTAAATTTCAATATTGTCAGATTACTATCAATTAGATAATAGAAATTCACGTCACCAGCAGGACTGCTTACACGCGCCTGTTTCCTCATATCCTCACTAGGACTGACTCTACACAATGGGAGAAACATGGATTCTCATGGTTATTACAGTTTACATTTCCCAGACCTTTTTATAAAGCTGGCTATCTTTTCCTATGTTTATCAGCCATGTATAGTTTCTCTTCTGCATGCTGTCCAATTTTTACTAAGTTGCTGATTTGTTTTTCTTATCATGGAACTGTAGCTCTCTGGTTAAAAGGGATATGAAAAGTTTTGCGTAGTCTATTGTCTGATTGTGACTTTGCTGATGGCATCTTTTACCCTAACTTTTTATTTAGTACTATAAGTACCTTTTCCTCTTTGCCTTCTGAGTTCCCATCCATGTCCTCCAAATTACATAAATATGCCCCCCACATTTCCTTCTATTTTAGTGGATTAAATCTAAAGATTAAAAAAACATATTTTTTTAATCTTTAGAATTTTGTAAGGAAGGGGATAAGTCAGAGGATCTAACTTCACTTCTTCCAAATGTAGACTCTATTATATTAACACTATTAAGCAAATCGGCCCTTTTCCAATGAACTGAAATTGAAATGCTGCCATTACATTGACTTCTCATGTACTTATGAGGCAAGCAAGCAGGTGCTGCCCCTTTCTATGGACATTCACTGGGCTGACCAGCCCCCCTCCTCCAAAATGATCCTGTCTTCCAGAGGTAGCAAGCTTTCTCTTGATGATGGTTCTTTTTATGCCATAGACATGGAGCCTGAACCTGTTCTGTCCCTGGAATCTTGGTAGAATGCCTAGAGATCCTACAGGTGCCCTAAGTTTGTTCACTTTTACAGAGAAGCAGTTTGGACAGCATTGGGATAAAGTTGAGGCCTCCATCTTCTTAAAATTCTCCCAGTAAATGAATTTAAAAATTTTAAATTGTAGTATAATACACAAAACATAAAATGTACTATTTTCACCATTTTTAAGTCTACAGATCAGTGGCACTGGTATCTTCTCATTGCTGTGGTACCATCACTACCATCCATCTCTGTACCTTTTTCATCTACTAAAAAGCTCTGTACCCACCAAACAATAACTTCCTATTCCTCCCTTTTCCCAGGACGAGACCACCATTATACTTTCTATCTTTATGAATTTGACTACTCCAGGTACCTCATATAAGCTGAACCATATAGTATTTTTCCTTTTGTGTCTGGCTTATATCACTTAGAATAATTTCTTCAAGATTTATCCAGGTTGTGGCATGCATCAGAATATCATTGCTTTTAAAAGCCAAATAATACTCTACCATATGTTTATACGACTTATTTACTCATTAACCTGTCAATGGATCCTTGGACTGTTTCCACCTTTTGGCTCTTGGGAATAACTTGCTACAAACATTGGTATACATGTATCCATTCAAGTCCCTGTTTTCAGTTCTTTTGGGTGTACACTCAGAAGTGGAATTGCTGGATCATATGGTAATTCTATGTTTAATGTTTTGAGAAATTGCCATATTGTTTTCCACAGAGCCTGTGTTATTTTAGATCCCTATCAGCAATGTACAAAGGTTCCAATTTCTCCAAATTCTTCCTAACACTTGCTAATTTCTGTTTTTTTTTTGTTTTTTTTTTTTTTTTTTTTGATAACAGGCACCCTAATGGGTGTGAGGTGCTATCTCACTATGGTTTGGATTTGCACTTCCCTAATGATCAGTAATGTTGAGCATCTTTTCATATGTTTTTTGGCATTTACATATCTTCTTCTTTGGAGAAATGTCTATTTAAGTCCTTAGCCTATTTTTTAATCAAGTTTTTTTGGTTGTTGTTGAGTTGTAAAAGTTGTTTATTATATATATTCTATACATTAATCCCTTATGAGATATATGATTTGCAAATATTTTCTCCCATTCCATGTTACCTTTTCAATCTGTTGGTAAGAGTCTTTTGATACACAAGTCTTTAATTCTGATAAAGTCCAGTTTGCCTATTTTTCTTCTGTTGCCTATACTTTTGGTATCATATTCAAGTTAGTAAATAAATTTTAAAACTAAGAATATTTAATTACAATAAACCTTTTTATTCATGTACCTATACATGTCCATTTCATCTATAAAATTCATATATTAACTAATGTTGATAGTCTGCAAATTGCAGATAGTGCCCATGTTGTCTTGTGTTTTTCCAGATTAATGACTTGGTCTTTAAATAATCCAGCACTTGCTAAGTGTGCCAACCTGACAATCCTTATGATTAGAGCTTTAGAGTTTCTTTAGTTAATCCTCACAACAGCCCTTCAAGATATATATATATCTCCCTCCTCATTTTATACATCAGGAATCTGAAGCACAGACAAGCAAAATAACTTTGCTAAGGCAACACAACCAACAAATTAGGAAACTGGGACTCAAACCTAGATCTGGTTTTAGCTCAAAAGTTTACGTTCTTTGCCCAATAATGCTGTTCCCCAAACGGATAGAAGGGAGAAACAAGTCTACAGGAGTCTGTGGAAGTTATAACCCTTTACAAGAGAAGGGAACTAAATATTTTAAGCACTATGTGTACAGTGCCTCATTTTACCTTTAAAAAATTTTTTAGACAGTGTCTTGCTCGCTGCCCAAGTTGTCTTGGCTCACTGCAACCTCCACCTCCCAGGCGATCCTTCTACTTCTGCCTCCCAAGTAGCTGGAACTACAGGTGTGACCCACCACACCTGGCTAATTTTTGTATATGTGTGTATATATTTATATGCATAAACAGGGTTTCACCATGTAGTCTAGGCTCAGCTTCTGTCTTTATTAAGTAAATTGAAAAATCATCCTCATTTTTATTCTTGAGCTAGAATTATTGATTTTTAAAAATAAGTAAACTTTCCCTTTTATAGCAAGATCACAAACATGGCTAACAGTAATACCAGATTAAAGGTTGTACTGCTATGACAAAACTGACATCAGAAGGCAGAAATAATTTATAAGGCATCAAAATATGTTTTAAGACTTCAGGAAAACTGAGAGAAAGTAGGGCTTGGGGAGGGTAGATGGGCTGAGGCTGGTTTAGCACACTTGTGCTAAAGGCCAGGCATATCAGCATATCAGCATAACCAAAGTCAGTCCTATTTATGTTCATTTATGGGTAGATTAATTGGAGCTGTACCCAGGGGTTGAAGTTCAAGCTATGGACTGAAACTTTCCCTTGAGCTACAGTCTTATGGTCTTGTGTCCTCCATGCCCTACCACCACTAGAAACCCCATTAACAAGTGTCTACCACCAAAGGTCCCCACACAGCACTTGACCCTGGCCATCAGGTCTTCCTCTTTCAGGAGTGGGCTGTTTTCTATCTCTCCTCTTCTTTGCTTTACACGCTACATTAGTCCATTTTCACATTATTGCTATAAGAAATACCTGAGACCGGGTAATAAAGAAAAAAGGTTTAATTGACTTACAATTCCACATGGCTAGGGAGACTCAAGAAACTCATAATCATGGCAGAAGGCACCTCTTCACAGGGCAGCAAGACAGAATAAGTGTGAACAGGGGAAATGCCAGACACTTAAAAACCATCAGATTTTCATGAGAACAGCATAGGGGAAACTGCCTCCATGATCAAATTACCTCCACCTGGTCCCACCCTTGACACGTGGGAATTATGAGGATTACAATTCAAGATGAGACTTTAGGTAGGGACACAGCCAAACCATATCACACACAAAGCCTAAAGTAATTTTCCCTTATTGATGATGATATCAGGGGCCCCCATCCTTCAAAAATTCTACCTATTTTCTCCCTAATACCCTCCCAATTTTATTTTAAAAACAACTTTCAGCTAATTTGAGATTTCTTTTTTAACCTGAAAATGTTTTCTGCTTGAGACCTGAAAAGCATTTTTAGTAAATACAGATGGCTGACGTAAGATTCTTTCCATTTTTGATGAGAACTTGCTACAGAGGAGGACGCTGGGCACTGAGCAGGAATCCTCATGTCCCAGTTATTGTGAATGGAAGGAAGGGGCCAAAAGGGAAAAGCTGAGAAGTGGAAAACAAGTTATTTGGATATCAGCATAAGCAAAGTCAGCCCTATTTATGTTCATTTATGGGTAGATTAATTGGAGCTGTACCCAGGGGTTGAAGTTCAAGCTATGGACTGAAACTTTCCCGTGAGCTACATGACCCGTGATGCTAATTCCATCTCACATGACTCCTGAACCTGCTGTAAGGCAGCCAACTGGATTATAAAAACATCTTTATTCTCCAAGGCCTCGTTAATGATGTTACAATGCTACTCATGGTCTCCTGCAGCCAATGCAGCTCTAGATCAGTGGTTCTCAAACCTGGCTAAATATCCGACTCTCCCCAATGCTGGCCTCACTCCAGGGAAACTCTTACTGTATTGAGGGTGTGGCCCAGGCATGGGGATTTTTAAAAACTCCCCAAGTAACTCATATGCATAGGTAGTGGCCATCCAAGGACCTGACAAGCAAGAAAGTTAGAAGTTTACATAATACCTGCCACTTCAAATTCTAAAATAAACATCCACTTGGAAGAATGAAGCAAATCATGTAAACATATTGTCTGTGTCTATGCCTGTCTCTCTGTGAGACACACACACACACACACACACACACACACACACACACATGCACACACACACACGTTGAAACTGGTGAGTTTGCAACTCAGTAGAACTCTTGAAAGTAAGAACTCTTATGTTTTAAAAGGGGGAGCATAGAGAAAACTACCAATTTTGTAACAGGTATGACTATTAAAGACAGATTTTATAAGAAATACCAAAATTGGAATATTCCTGCTGAAAGGGAACTTAAAGAGTTAATGAGTGGTTTTCAAACAGGTCTGTGGCCCAGTGCAGGCACCCCTGATGTTGTCATTAGGCCAAAAAAAAAAAAAAAAATGACAGCAGAGTAAGTTGCTCACAAAGCTAAAGATATCCAGTGTTTGGTGCTACGTTTTCTTTTTCTTTTATAAATGATGACAGTAAGTAGTAGGGCTTTTCATTTTTTTCTTTTTTAAACACAGGCATATCCCAGAGATACTGGAGGATTGCTTCCAGACCACTGCAATAAAGCAAATAATGCAATAAAAAGAATCACATAAATTTTTTGGTTTCCCAGTGCACATAAAAGTTATATTTGAACTAGATTATAGTCTATTAGGTGTGAAATTGCATTATACCTAAAAAAAAAAAAAAACCAAAAAACAAAACAATGTATGTACCTTAACTAAAAATACTTTATTGCTAAAAAATGCCAGCAATCATCCAAGCCTTTAGTGAGACATAATCCTTTTGCTGGTGAAGGGTCTTGCGCCAATGCTGATGGCTGCTGACTGATCAGGGTGGTGGTCACTAGAAGCTGAGGTGACTATGCCAAATCCTTAAAATAAGACAACAATGAAGTTTGCTCCAATTGACACTTCCATTCACAAAATATTTCTCTGTAGCATACAATGCTATTTGATAGCATTTTACCTACAGTAGAACTTCAAAATTAAAGACAATCTTCTCAGACCTTGTCACTGCTCTATCAACTAAGTTTATGGAATATTCTAAATCCTTTGTTGTCATTTCGACAATGTTCACAGCATCTTCAACAGAAACAGATTCCATTTCAAGAAACCACTTTCTTTGTTCATCCATAAGAAGCAACTCCTCATTCATTCAAGTTTGATCATAAGATTGCAGGAATTCCATCACATCTTCAGAGTCCACTTCTAATTCTAGCTTTCTTGCTATTTCTACTACCTCTACTGTTATTTCATCCACTGAAGTCTTGAACTCTTCAAAGTCATCCATGAGGGGTGGAATTGACTACTTCCAAATTTCTGTTAATGTTGGTATCTGACCTCCTTCCATGAACCCTGAATGTTTTTAATGGCATCTAAAATGGGTGAGATCTTTTCAGATGGTTTTCAATTTATTTTGCCCAAATCCATCAGAAGAATCACTATCTGTGGCAGTTATAGCCTTACCAAATGCACTTCTTTAATAATGAGACTTGACTGTCAACATTACTACTTGATCCACGGGCTGCAGAACGGATGCTGTGTTAGCAGGTATGAAAACAACATGAATCTGCTTCTTCTACATCTCCATCAGAGGTCTTGGGGGACTAGGTGCATTGTCAATGTGCAGCAATCTTTTGAAAGGAATCTTGTTTTCTGAGCAGTAGATCAAAACAGTAGGCTTAAAATATTTAGTAAACAATGCTGTAACAGCTGTGCTGTCATCCAGGCTTGTTTCACTTCTAAAGCACAGGCAGAGTAGATTTAACATAATTTTTAAAAGGGCCCTATGATTTTCAGAATGGTAAATGAGCATTGGCCTCAACTTAGTCACCAGCTGCATTATCCCTCTAACGAGAGTCAGCCTGTTCTTTGAAGCCAGGCATTATCTTCTCTCTATCCCAGAAAGTCCAACCTAGCTGGCATCTTCTTCCAATTTAAGACTGTTTTGTCTACATTGAAAATCTGTTGTTTAGCAGAGCTGCCTCCATCAAATCATCTTAGCTAGATCTGGACTTCTGGATAACTTGCTGTAGATTCTACACCATCACTTGCTACTTCACCTTGCATTTTTATATCATGGAGTAAGCTTCTTCCCTTAAATATCATGAGCTGAGCTCTGCTAGCTTTAAACTTTTCTTCTGCAGCTTCCTTACCTCTCTCAGCCTTCACAGAATTGAAGAGAGGGCCTTGCTCTGGAGTAAGCCCAGGCTTAAGGGAGCATCATGGCTGGCTTGATCTTCTACCAAGACCAAAGTTTTTTCCTATCAGCAATAAAGCTTTCTAATCATTTGTGTTCACTGGAGTAACACTTCTAATTTCAAGAACTTTTCCTTTGCAGTCACAACTTGGCTAAGTGTTTGGTGCAAGAGGCCTACGAAGCGGCCTGTCTCAGCTTCTGACATGCCTTCCTTCCTCACTAAGCTTAGCTTTTGATTTAAAGTGAGAGACATGCAAGTTTCACCTGAACACTTAGAAGACATTGCAGGTTGTTAATTGGCCTGATTTCAATACTGTTTTGTCTCAGGGCAGCCCCAGGAGAGGCAGAGACAATCAGAGCAGTAGTCAGAACACATACAACACGTATCAATTAAGTTCACCATCTTATATGGGCACAGTTCATGGCATCTCAAAACTATTGCAATAGTAACATCAAAGATTGCTGTTCACCATAACAGATATAATAATGAAAAAGTTTGAACTATTGCCAAGAATTACCAAAATGTGACAGAGACATTAGTGAGCACATGCAGTGTGAAAAATGGAACTGGTAGATTTGCTCCACATGGGTTGCCACAAACTTCCAATCTGTAAATAAAAAACCGCAGCATCTGCAAAGTACAACAAAGTGCAGTGCAAAAAAACAGGTACGCCTGTATATGTATTCATTTGACAGTCAGACACTATCTATGTACGGTTGTCCCACAGTTTTTAATTGATCCACAAAATCCTACTGTCTGGATATCACTGACATATTAATTCTACTTTCTTTTTTAACACAAACTCAGACCACAAGGTTTCTATAAACTCAAACCGAACCAGCTGCGAAGTAGGAATTAGAGCGTGATCTCCAATCTTCCAGGTTCAAGCTCTCCATTTATACCACAGCCACCAGCTTTTACACGGTAAATACCGCACTTTACACCCATCTTATAAAGCATGAATCAAAGGTAAGTGTATTAGTTACAGAAATTCTATGGTAAATTCTTCTGTAATCTGAAAGGCATCTAGTTTTAAATACTGGATTTTTCTAAAATAGGGTTCACTCACATGGTATTCCTTGGTATTGCTTCACATTTCTGTTGGGAAAGAGTAATGGTTACTCTCACAGCTGTTTAGGGAAAGCGAGGGGGGCAGTCTAAGACTTAAGTTCTACTTATGTACATTTAAAAATCAACACATGGCCGGGCGCGGTGGCTCACGTCTGTAATCCCACCACTTTGGGAGGCCGAGGCAGGCAGATCACCTGAGGTCGGGAGTTCGAGACCAGCCTGACTAACATGGAGAAACCCCGTCTCTACTAAAAATACAAAATTAGCCAGGTGTGGTGGCGCATGCCTGTAATCCCAGCTACTGCGGAGGCTGACAGGAGAATCGCTTGAACCTGGGAGGGGAAGGTTGCGGTAAGCCGAGATCGCGCCATTGCACTCCAGCTTGGGCAACAAGAGCGAGACTCTGTCTCAAATAAAATAAAATAAAAAATAAAATAAAATAAAATAAAATAAATAAAATAAAATATAAAATATAAAATAAAATATAAAATAAAATAAAATATAAAATAAAATAAAATAAATAAAACAAAAAATCAACACATAATGTCACTTTCAAAACCGACCGGAATAATTGTTTAAGCTGGGAGTACTTGGAGGTTCAGGATAGAGCACTAGTCTCCCTATTCCTACGTTTTTTGTAAGTCTTTGAAATCTTCCGCACTGAAGCGTTTTCTGTTGTTGTTTGCTTAAGTATCCGAGATGAGTGAAATCCAGCCAGAGGCCTTTCTGCCATAAACGAAGAAGAGGAGACCTCAGCGTCTGCGCCCCCACAGAAGCAAGCTCCTATCTATGCTTGCCGCGACAACCGCAGACCGCAATGCGACTTCAAGCAATCAGCGGCCAGACCCAGGAAGACCACCCCACACGTTCCGGGAAGTAAGAAGTCCCATCCCCAACTAGAACTGCAGCCGGATGTTCCGTCCGCTAGCTAGGAGGCCGCAAACCGGGCCCCAGGCGGCCGCTGGCTCTCCCGGTTACTCACCCGCCTCGCTGTAGGCCAGGCGCAGCACCCGGCCCAGCGTGGAGAAGGCGCAACGCGGCTGGCACAGCTCCTGGCCGGCCACGGAGAACGCCTCCACCTTGCAGCCTGCCGCCACGAAAAGCGCGTCACGCCCCCCGCCGCAGAACCGCTCCGGCTCCAGCTTGCAGGGCACTACCTGCTGCGACCCGAACGGGTGCAGGTTGTACAGCTGCACCATCCCGGCGGCCGGAGGCCGGATGGCCCAGTCTGCTTGCCCCGCAAGGCGCCCGGAGACCCCGCGCCGGCCGCAAAGGTAGGACCACTTCCGCGAGCTAGCCAGCAACGCCGAGTCACGTGAACGCCAGCGGGCCCCGCCTGCGGCTCCGCTACTTAAAGAGGCCGCCGCTGGGCGTGGCGGGCCCAGGAAAGCGGTCACGTCCGCCCGGTCCTGCCCGCATTCGCGCGCTGCGGTGTTTTCGGTCTCCGCGCCTCCCACCCCGCCGCCTGGAGCTCGCCACCTCTCTACGCTCCGAGTTTGGTGGGTGCGGGGACTGCTGGGTCCTGTCCTTGATCTTTTACTGCTTCGGGCCAGGAGGGACGTTTTGGCTTTTGAGTACGTTCTGACAATTCATCATCTATCTTGTAACATTTCGTACTTACTTTCAGGAGCCCCTGAGCTTCTGGAGGATGGGGTTGCAAAAACTGAAATGGGGTGCAACTCGGGGCTAAACACTAAGAGTTGCTCAAAAATATTGGAAATTCTAGAATAGTTTGGCTGGAAAGAGCAATGCCTTGAACGTGCTTAGCAAAAAGACATTTGTTGAATGAAAGAATCCGTGGACATCATCTTGTAGGCATTTGACAAAAGATTAATTTGAACCCCAGAGGACAGAAGAACTAGGAGGGAAATCCCCTGGCTCTCAGTCCAGTGCTCCTAACACTATGCAGTAAATGATCTATTCCTGACATCTCAACGTGGAGTTCACAATTGCAACAGTTTCCCTCTTGTTTTAAACAGATTTAGATGAAACAAGTAGTATAACTTTTTCCAATTCACCTAGAAAATGTATGTGTTAGCACGGATTGAGGGATGCTGTTTTATTTCGGCACACAGGAACATAAATGAAAGTGCAAAATTTTCATTAGTCAGTTTTCAGTTCAATCACCATCATGAGCCCTTTATTTGAAGAATTTGTAAATTAGGTGCAATTGGATTGAAGTTAAACTTACCTCCCTTTCCTAGGCCCTTCAGATGAATAAAGTACCTTTAAGTAATGGGAGACAACAGTTTTGTCAAAGTCAGTGAGACAGAGAAGTAGACATGGAGGTAGCTCAGGTTAGGAACTAGGGTTGAAAACTCACAGAAGGTGCCTACAGAAAACAACCAGACTATTAGTGATAGTGATACATGGCTACGAAAAATTAAAAAAAAATAAAAATTAAAAAAAAACAACCAGACTAATAGTCCACAAGTTATTTGTTCTAGATACAACACTTGAGAGCGAATATCACAATCAGTAGCAAAAAAGGTTTCTTTCCACAAATATCTGCCATATTATTATTTTTGGATTTTCTCCTTCAAGACTGAATTCTCCTAATTCAGTTTTCTCCTAATGAAGACTGAAGGCTGATATTAACTTTAATGTAATTTCACCTGCATAAAAAGAATATCTATTTTGGAGAAAGCAATGAGATTTGCTCAAAGCCTGCAACCCCAGTCCTTCCTAGAGATAGTGTCTTTCCCTTATTATAATCACTGCACCTGACTCGTCTAAGATTTTTTGAGAAAAGATATGCTACCCAATGGAAGGTGGGGCATGTATCTGGTTTCCATGTTTGTCAGGAGCTGTGAGCAGGAGCTGCTCACTTGTATTCCTGTTACAAATGCAAGGGCAGCAATGGCACATAATTCCTATGGGAGGTTGTATTTGTTTGCAAGGGCTGCCTCCAGATTAGCAGGGACTACAGGTGCATACCACCACAGTCTGGGTGGTTTAAACAATAGACATTTCATTTTCATAGGCCTGGAGTCTAGAAGTCCAAGATCAAAATGTCAGCAGGTCTGGTTTCTCCTGAAGCCCCTCTCCTCGGCTTGAAGATAACTATGTTTTATTATGTGCTCATATGGCCTTTCTTCTATGTGCCTGCATCCCTGTTGTCTCTCTCCTTATAAAGATACCAGCCATATTAGAATAGGGCCACCCTTATGATCTTATTTAACCTTAATTATTTCTTTTTTTTTTTTTAACGGAGTCTCGCTCTGTTGCCAGGCTGGAGTGCAGTGGCGTGATCTCAGCTCACTGCAACCTTGACTCACTGCAGCTCTGCCTCCTGGGTTTAAGCGATTCTCATGCTTCAGCCTCCTGAGTAGCTGAATTTTTGTATTTCTGTAGCCAGCTAATTTTTGTATTTCTGGTAGATGAGGTTTCACCATGTTGGCCAGGATGGTCTCGATCTCTTGACCTCATGATCTGCCCACCTCAGCCTCTTAAAGTACTGGGATTACAGGTATGAGCCACCACGCTTGGCTAACCTTAATTATTTCTTAAAAGCCCTGTCTCTATGTACAGTCACATTCTGAGGTACTGGAGGTTATGGCTTCAACATATGAAATTTGGGGGAAAGACGTAATTTAGCTCACAACACATGCACTTAGGGCTGTCTTGAAAACTAACTTCCTTCCTTCTTTCTTCCTTCCTTTCGTCCATCCTTCCTTCCATCCTTCTTCTCTTTCTTTTTCTTTCTTTTTAAAGAGATGGGGTTTCGCTCTGTCACCCAGGCTGGAGTGCAGTGGTGTGATCATCGCTCCCCTGTAGCCTTGACCACCTGGGCTCAAGCAGTCCTCCCACCTCTGCCTCCAGATTAGCAGGGACTACAGGTGCATACCACCACACCTGGCTAATTTTTAAATTTTTTTGTAGAGATAGGGTCTCACTATATTGCCCAGGCTAATCTTGAACTCCTGGACTCAAGCGATACTCTTCCCACATCCTCCAAAAGTTCTAGGATTACAGGCATGAGCCACTGCATCTGGCCCTAGAACTTCTTTAAGCTATATTTGCTGGGGAGATTTAGGGTACTGTATGGGTAAAACGCTCCCCCTGGTTTATTCTGGGTGACAGCACTGCTGGGGATGGCTGCAAATGGTTCTGCAACAGCATGGACAAAGGGCTCTATGCAACCAGCCTAGAAAAGAAGGATTCTGGGCCTCTGGAGCACTGATTCCCTATCCCATCTGTGAGGTACCTCAGGATATCTACATTAATCTTAGTCAATTTGTTGAGAAAGTCACTCACAAAATGTCATTTACTTCTCACGTTTTATTACTATATGTCCTCAAAGTTCCTTCTGGAAAAGTCACAAAAATTAAACAAGGAAAGTATATAGGAATTCCCAAAAGGTGGCTGATCACTATTGCATATTGGCTCCATTGTTTTTACCTCTTAAAAAAAAAAGAGCCTCTGAAAGATTTTTTAAAAATTAGGTTGGTGGTGTAAGCATGCTTCCCGAAGAACAGAATGTGACTCTCTCAGAGCAATGGGTGAAGTGGTTTCCACACCTCTAAACAACACCATCACAACTGTCAGAGGAGCCCAAGGCACGTGGGGAAGTCAAGCCCCAGCACTGAGGTGTCCAGCCCTCAGCCTTCAGATAGAGCAGCTGGTGGAGTGTAAGGAGCTGCAAACTACAGCTGCAAATGGCCCTCCTTCTCTCTTCCGTAGCCTTCTCTTCTCTCTCCTCTCTTCCCTAACTTTTTTTCTTTTTTTTTCTTTTTTTTCTGTGCCAGAGTGGCACAGGCAGGCCACTTCTGTAGTTTTCCTGGCTTGCTGCCTTTAGAGGTTATCTCACATTTGCCTTTAAGATCCCCCACATTCCCAAAACTAATGCTCTCATCTTGACCCATCAGCAGCATTGTATCACTCACTCTTCTTAAATCATTCTCTTTTCTGGGCATCTGATAGTCCACTTCATATTTTCCTCCTCTGTCTCCTTTACTGGATCCTAACCCTCCTTTCTCTGAACTCTATAATTAGATGTCCTTGGACATGTTCTCTCCATCTATACTCGCTCTTTCAGTGAAATCAACCAATCCTTTAAAAATTATCTAAATACTAAGAACCTCTGAATTTATAGCTCCAGCTCTCAGTTTCCTTGAGCTTTGACCTTGAATATCCAGTTGTGTTAGGCTGTTCTCACATTGCTATAAAGAAATACCCAAGACTGGGTAAGTATAAAGAAAATAAGTTTAGCTCACAGCTTTGCAGGTTGCATAGGAAGCATGATGCTGGCATCTGCTCAGCTTCTGGGGAAGCCTCAAGAAACTTACAGTCATGGCAGAAGGTGAAGGGGGAGCAGACACATCACATGGCCAAAGCAGGAACAAGAGAGAGAGGGGAAAGGGGCCACACACTTTTAAATAGCTAGGTCTCTCAAGAACTCACTCCCTATAATGAGGATAGTAGCAAGGAGATGATAGTAAACCATGCATGAGAAATCCACCCCCATGGTCCAAGCACCTCCCACCAGACCCCACCTCCAACATTGGAGATTGCAGTTCAACATGAGATTTAGGTGGGGGCACAGATCCAAACTATATCACCAATTTAACACCTCTATTGCCTAATAATCATTTTCAGACTTCAGATGTCCAAAACTAAACTTCTGATTCCTTCACACACTGCATCCACCTCTTATCTTCCCTAACTAGGTAACTGGCACCAGTCACTTAGGCCAAAAGCCCAGGAATGTCATTGACCCATCATTTTCTCTCATACTCTACATCCAATCCATCAGCCAGTCCTGTCCATTTTGCCTTTAGAATCTAACCATTTTTCACCATATCACTACTACTATCGCAGTTCATGTCACCATCGTTTCTTACCTAAGCAAATGCCTTCTAACTAGTTTCTCTGCTATACTCTTGCCCCCTTCTAGTGTGTTCTCCATAGAACAGCCAGAGACCTTTTTAAAAAGTACTGTACGTTCTTTTCCCTCTCCTCCTTTTCTCTATCACCCAAAAAAAATCATCTTAAAACTATTAGGTGGGGTAAAGTAAGACCACCATAGTGGGGGTAGGGGGAAGCCATGCAAGTGAAGAGGCAGAGCCCAAATGGAATAAAAAGGGCATCCATGACGGGGTGGTACAGCCTAGTGTGGGGAGTCAGAGCCCAAAAAGGGTGAAGAGACCATTGCCATGGTGTGTCAGAGCCTGATTAGTAAGGAAAGCACTCATGCAAGATGTGGAAGACATCCACACATGAGGTGTTAGAGCCTGAGCAGGATGCAGAGAGTGTCCCTGCAGGGGGAAGGGGTGGCCCAGGATGAGATATCAGAGCCAGTGCAGGGTGAGGAGGGTGTTCATGTGGGAGGGGCAGCCTGGCATGGAGAGTTGATCTATTTGGTAAATACAGTATATTAACAGTGGGAGGCAAGTTTCTCACTGCCAGAAAAGGAAAGGACAGTATAATTACTGAAAGGAGAAAATCGGAATTAGTCAATAATAGGAAAAATTGAAATTGTGTATCATGTGATGAGAAGCAATAAGAATACAGCATCATTTCTGAGATATTTCTATTAAAATTGCATAAACTGAATTTAATTATGAGGAGAACATCAGACCAATGCAATTTGAGGAAGATGCTATGATGAATTAAATTACAAATTAATGAGAGAAAAATGTCAGGAAAATCTCCAAATATGTGAGAACTAAAGAGCATACTTCTAAAGAAGCCACAAGTCAAAGAATTAGCCAAATGGAAAATTAGAAAATATTTTGAACTGAATGAAAATAAAAACAAAAAAATATAATACCTATATTAGAAAAGATGAACAAGTTCAAATTAATGACCTCAGCTTCTACCATAAGAAACTAGATCTCAGAATGGGGGAGATGATTTTAAAAAGAAAAAATTTGGTTGCATTGATCCCTTTGTCATATGTAATGTCCTTCTTTGTCTCTTTTGATCTTTGTTGGTTTAAAGTCTGTTTAATCAGAGACTAGGATTACAACCCCTGCTTTTTTTTTTTTTCTTTCAATTTGCTTGGTAAATCTTTCTCTATCCCTTTAGTTTAAGCCTATGTGTGTCTTTGCACGTGAGACAGATCTCCTGAACACAGCACAACCCAAATGACCATCAACAGACGAATGGATAAACAAATTGTGTTTTACTCATATAACGAAATACTACTCAGCAATAAAAAGAAAAGAACGATTGACATACACAACAACATGAAAGGATCACAAAATAATTATGCTGACTGAAAGAAGCCAGACAAAAAATAGTTCATCCCATATAGTTCCATTTATATGAAATTCTAGAAAACATACACTATAGTGACAGAAAGAGTAGTTTGCCTGGGTCTGAAATGGGGGATGTGGGTGTGAGAGGAGGGAGAGACTACAAAGGAGCACAAATAAACTTTTGGGGTGATGGATATGTTCAATATCTTGATTTCAATTATGAGTTTATAGAGATATGCATATGTTGAAACATTACATTATATACTTAAAATATGTGGATTTTTTAAAAAAAGACCACAAGACATATGACTATGAAAATTATTCCAAATTATACTGATACTTAAAGGTAAAGCTCACTATATGTACTTCAACTACATACTAGATACTAAATATTTGTTCAGGAATTTAAAATGTGAGAGAGAGGAAGAAAGAGATAGTGCCACTTTCCTACTCAGAACATTCCAATGGCTTCCCATGATACTGAGATTAAAATAAAAATGTCTTAGGTTGACCAGTGAGGCCCTGCAGTATCTGGCCTGTGTCTCTCTCCAACTTCATTTCCTACCACTATCTTTCATTGCATCCTAGACACAGAACCCCTCTCAGAATGCCTGGACACAGAAGTCAGTATTTTTTATAGATTGCAATATGCAACAGAGTTTAGGAAACATTGAGTTTATAGACACCTTTTTTTCCTGTGCTTAGAGCACTGAATAAATCGAAGCCCTTACTCTGAGATATTGTTTCATTTTTCTAACTAATGTGTATAAAACCATGAAAGTATGTCCTCAAGTTCTAAACAAACTAGATTGCGCTTCAGACAAATACTGTGGGTCAATAGCGACCTCTGGCGGTCTGATGAGAACGCAAACTAATAATTTTTTGGTGTAGGACCACTCCTAACACAGGAAAAAGGTGCTAATGACCGCTCCCCCAACACACCCCTCCCCTACATACAGATATTATACAGTAGGGGAAACAGAGACCCAGATAGTAATCGATAGCTGTAGAACTGGACCCTGACTGGTCCACCTACCTCTCCTTCCTCTCAAGGGCATCCTCCCCGAGAGTGGCCTCATCTTCTCATCTTCCCATTATAAGTAAAACCAGCATTCACTAATAGCTTCCATGTTCTTTTTCTAGCTCCTAAGCATGACCCTGGTTGATACCTGCAACTGCCAAACACAGCCACATGACTGACCTCAGCCAGAGTATCTGGAGAGTAATGGTGGTCCCTCTCCTCTATACCCCAGGGTTTTGATTTTCCCCCTGGGGTAGAAGGAAAAAGTTGCACTGTTAGATAGGAAAATCTGATGGATGGGGACAAGATATAGGCTGATTTTTCTAGTTAAGGATAACAGTTCCCATTTAACAAATTAGAGGACTAAGGCCCAATGAAGGTAATTGCCAAGACCATTTATCTCCACATGTTCCTTGTCTCTGTCCTGAATCCAAGGGCTCATATCAGGTGGGGAAACTGAGACCCAAATACAGAACTGTGCTTTCCAGGTAGGCTTCTGAAAGCCCCTGGCTGACCTGTAGCACCAACACTAATGGGACACCAGAGGTGTGACATTCTCAATATGAAGTGATAATGGATGATGCCAGAGTCCAAAGGAAAAGTAGTCTCAAAGAAGCTAGGATATCAGAGTTGGAGGGCTGAGGTTAACGATTTAGGGTGAAGGGGAGGGATCCTTGAACCTAGACTGGGAGAATGAGTTCCTGAAGCAGGAACTGAGTGGAACTTGAGGACTGAAGCTCCAGGAGCAAGAGAAAAGGGAAGCCTGGGGCCCCATATAGGTGTCCTTTCTAGAGACAGACTGAGAGTAGCCAGAGCTGCACTGCTCCTACCTCATTTTGTGCAGCAGATGCCCAAGCATGGAACCCCTAAAGAGCAAGAGACCTTTCAAGCCAATGTGAGCAAAAAAAAGACCTGGAGGATAGATAGGGTCCTCTATCCCTTTCTAGTCACCTGCCTCTGCTTGACACAGGAGAATCCAGCAGCAGCAGTGGAGAGTCCTATCCTTTTCACTCCCTCCAAAGTCTCAATTTCTTGGAACTTTTATTGACACCATGAGCTGCCAAACTGTCAAATCTAAGAGAGGCTTGCTTCACAGACAACTTTGCCAGGAGAAAGCCAGAGGCTACCCTGGTTCCCACAGAAAAGGGAAAGACAAGGGTTAATGCTGTCCTCTGTAGTGTGGATGAAGAAAAGCTTTCAAACCCAGCGCGAAGCCCTGCGGAGCTTTCTGGGAAGTGTAGTCCTGAATGAAGAGGTTGGACTTCGGAAGCACTCTGGGAATAGTAGCTTTTGCGCTCCGGATGCTCCTGACCTGCTCGGCTTCTGCGCTGCACTCGAAGCAGGGGCCTGATCTTGTGCTTAGTGGACACTTGGCGGCCGTCCGCCGAGGCGCCGCCTGGTGCCACCAGGGGTCGGTGGGTGCGACTGTTACCCTTCCGTTTGCCTCTCTGTCGAGGATCGCTAAGACTTTACTGTGACATGGGATTTAGTGTATCCAGAGCTCACATTCTGGAAAGGGCTAATAAAGAAACCGACAAAACGTGGTGTGTTAAAATTGTCATCTTGGGCAGAAGCGCGTGGGTGGGAAAGTTTCCCAAAGGAACTGAAGTTTGAGCAGAAATCTGGGGCGCCTGTCAGCCGGAAGCTGGCAAAGCATATAGGCAGGCCTGGGAGAGGTATCAACAGGCCCAGGGACCAGAGAGGAGTTAATAGAACTTAAACCTTTGGTGGGGAAAGTAAAGGGGTAATGGAGAGAGAGGTGGGAGTAGAGAGAAGGACCACCCAAAGTCAGATTGAGCAACTTGGACTGTATGCCTAGGACAGTATGGAGACATTGGAGCTCTAGGCAGAGGTTTTATCTACTCGAAATTGGATTTTAAAACAATCCAGTTCCATTGTGGATGGTAGATTGGAAAGACTGACATTGGGACCAGGAATTCATGTGAAGAAATGATAGTGATCTGGGCTAGATTAGGAGCAGTGGAGATGGAGAGGGGACGATATTATGGCAATGAGATATAGTTAGGAGATATGCTGGGGGGAAAAAGAGGTCATTGACTGGGGTAGGGATGGTAGATTACTTTGGGCTTCCTTGGGGGTAGGGAGGGTGCCATTCACTGGATAGAGAAATTAACACACGTGTTGCCCATTCTTCTTACACAGGATGCCCTTATTTAGAAACTATCTCATTCAAATAAATAAACTGAAGGAGATTTTCAGCCATTTGCACAGCATATGCATGTGAACACACATAACATGCAATGCACTGATAGACATAAATGTGGAAGTTGTGTTAGACCTGGAATGACACATAAACTGGGTCCTTGCCCCCTCACTCTTCCCTTTATACATCTCAGAGTCTGTTCCTCTTCATGGTGAGTTCTTGTGCAAGCTACTTAGTGTCTTTTGGCTGATATACTGTAGTAGAACTTGCAAATTTTGGCTGTATCTGGCTGGAAAAAATTATAAAGTTGTATCTGTGCCATCCAATGTGGTAGTCACTAGCTGCATGTGGTTAATTGTATTTAAACTTAAATTTAAAACTCAGTTCCAGCCAGGTGTGGTGGCTCACTCCTGTAATCCCAGCACTTTGGGAGGCCAAAGCGGGCAGATCACTTGAGGTCAGGAGTTTGAGACTAGCCTGGGGAACATGGTGAAACCCATCTCTACCAAAAACACAAAAAATTAGCTGAGTGTAGTGGTGTGCACTTGTGGTCCTGCTACTTGGGAGGCTGAGGTGAGAGGATCACATGAGCCTGGGAGATGGTGGTCACAGTGAGCTAAAATCATATCATTGCACTCCAGCCGGGGCAACAGAGCCAGACCCCGTCTCAAAAAACAACAACAACAACAAAATCATTCCATAGTTGCACTAACCACATTGCAAGAACTCAGCTACCACACATAGTTTGTGACTACCCTATTGAAAGCATAGATACAGAATATGCCTATAATTGTAGAAAGTTCTATTGGACAACGTTGTTCTAGATATTTGGATAACAGCTGATGTTGAATTACATTTCTTTTGGTTTCTTGTATTTGTGTAGAAATTTAATTTGTTTTATATAGCAGCATTAAGACTTTCAAATATGTTCATATGAAATTTTTCTGCATAATAACTCTTCTACATGGTAAATACTATCTAGCTTCTACTAATACACTTTTGCTTTTAAAAATGGTACTTAAAATCTACAGAAAAAATAAAGAGACAAACCCATATTTATTTGTCAGGTTTGGCTGTATAACAAAATACACTGGGTGGCTGAAACAACATAAATGTACTTTCTCACTATTCTGGAGGCTGGAAGTCTGAGATCAGGGTACCAACATGGTTGAGTTCTGTGAGAGTTCTCCTTCTGGTGTGCAGCTAGCTGCTTTGCTGTTTGCTCACATGGACTTTTTGCTATATGTGCAGATGGAGAGAGAGAGAGAGAGAGAGAGAGAGAGAGAGAGAGAGAGAGAGAGAGAGAACTACTCCTGGTTCTAATTTTGCATCTTTTCTGTTACTTTGATTCAGTAACAAAAGCATTTTACCATTAAAAAAACTTATGCATTTCATCTCGTATACTTGTCAAAAGTTATGTTATTGAACATTAGGATTTGTCAAAGATCACTAGTTGTAATCCTAAATCTGTTCTCTCTTCCATGATAATAAACTTTCAGCTGGGCACATCACTACCTAGCCTCCCTTGCTGCAGGAGTGGTTACTCCATTGACTAAACTTTTTCAGTGGAATATGAAACATTAGTGAAGTGTGCAACTTCCATGTCATTTGCTTAAGATGATATCACTTGCCTTGGACTAATTTTTTATGACTGTCAATGGCACTAATCAGGGAGAAATTCAAACTGGTGTTGAGAAGTGTATCCAGAGGTTTCTGGGTATTGCAAGACAGAACTTTTTTCCTACCAAAAAATACTGCAGTTATCTTTTAGAAAACCAGAGCCAGGCATCCAAAAGGATGTGTTGGAATTAAGGAATGAATTAAAATGAAAAGATACTTTGGTCAAGAAATATTTGATAAAACAAAGGCAGGTGCTGGACAACATCAACAGGCAGCACAAAAGACTTCAGAAATTCCTCAAGAGTACTTGGTGTATCTGGAAGAGGCTTCTGCTAATATCCCTGCACCTGTGAAGCAAACATGAAGAAAAGTACAAAGTGAATTGGCTTGAAAATTGTCTTGTGTATGATTCAGCCTGAGAACAGAGTTTCAGAAGACATTAATTTTTGCAGACAAAACATTTTGCAGGAAGACTCTGCCAAAGTATTTGACAATTTTAGTTTTCAGCCCATTTTTACTCTGTTTTGTTGTTGTTGTTGTTTGTTTGTTTTTTGAGGCAGAGTCTCACTCTATTGCCCAGGCTGGAGTGCAGTGGTAGGATCTCAGCTGACTGCAAACTCTACCTCCTGGATTCAGGCAATTCTCCTGCCTCAGCCTCCCAAGTAGCTGGGATTACAGATGCCCGCCACCATGCCTGGCTACTGTTTGTATTTTTAACAGAGACAAGATTTCATCATGTTGGCCAGGCTGGTCTCGAACTCCTAAGTTGTTGTGATCCACCCACCTTGGCCTCCTAAAATGCTGGGATTACATGTGTGAGCCACCACGACTGGCCTTACCCTATTTTTATAAACTTAGTTTCTCAAGTACTTTCTAAAATACTATAGCTTTGGCTTAAAAAAAGGTAAATTTTGGATCTTTTGTTTAATCTGTTAGTATGGTGTCACTTATAGATTTTTTTTAGTGGAATATTTTTTGCTTTTTATTTAACTTGTGATTTTTGTGTGACTTTTAATCTCCGTGTACATATTCAGTTGTTAGATTAAATTGCATGATTGGAGGAAAAACATTCCACTGACCTGGGTGTAAGGAAACGAGGATTTTGGTGGTAAGCCTTTACTCTTCAGTGGTGGAATAGAAAAATATGTCATTTTACTGTTTTTATTCCAGGACTTTGACCTATCTCAAGGATAGAAATCTGAAGTAGCAATATTTGTAATGATTCCTTAGCTCTCTAAATGAGGATATTTTGTAAATAGGTAGAAGGATCCTAGTTATAACAAGATCCTAGTTATGTAGTAGTGTTACAGTTGGATCCTTAGATTTATGTGGACCTTTATTTTTTTCTTTGGGTGATGTTTAATGATTTGGGGGATGGTAGGAGCAGAACTGTGTTGGGGACATAGGCCAATTTTAAGGAATTAAAGCTTGCTGTGATAGTCTCTCTGTTTTGTTTTGTTTTGTTTTTGTTTTATTTTGTTTCTGAAATAAATTTTCTAAGGAAGATTTTTGCTAATAGGCAATATTGATTGCTGGGGTAGGTGGTAGCCATCAGGACAGCCACTCAGCAAATCGACTGCAAGAAAAAGCCTTACTGCTTAGGAAAATATTTACCCTTTTTATTTTCATTAGCCACCTCAGATCCTATTCTGAATTGATATTGAGAAATTTAAAACTGCACTGTTTCTGGCTTTAGTTGGATGGAGTTTTCATTTCACTGTTTTATATAGGCTTTCATTAGACATCCTTCTACTCAAAATAAACACTCCATCCATCCATCCTTTTTTCAATGGGCTCTGTGACTTAGCTTTGAAGACCCATTTGCAACACAGGCATTGAAATCCACTCATCATTCCTGGTTTCTCTTAGCTGTCACCTAGTCCTTGAAGCTCAGAATACCCTTTGCCTTGTTCCCAGAGCATAATACTTTTTATCTTTATACTGCACTTGGTTACTCTTTCTTGTAGTTTAGTGATTTTTTTTTTTGTCTCTTGTTGTGCCCGTTTCTATTTTATAAGCTCATCAGAGACAAACATTATTTCCCTTTGTGTATTTAGGGACGATTCATTGCTTACCATTTATTCATTCATTGATTCATTCATTCATTCAGAGACATAGTCTCACTCTGTCACCCAGGCTGGCATGCAGTGGCACAAGTTTGGCTCACTGCAACCTCTGTCTCCTGGGTTCAAGTGATTTTCCTGCCTCAGCCTCACAAGTAACTGGAATTACAGACGTGTGTGACCATGCCTGGCTAATTTTTGTATTTTTAGTAGAGATGGGTTTTCACCATGTTGGCCAGGCTGGTTTTGATCTCTGGACCTCAAGTGATCTGCCTACCTCAGCCTCACAAAGTGCTGGTATTTACAGGCGTAAGCCACCATGCCAGGCCTCATTACTTACCTTTTATACTTAATGGCCATGTATTTTTGTTTGTGTGTGTATATAGTATCATCTGTGAATACCAGCCTAAGGCCAGGAACCCCTGACAAAATATTCATTACCTATTTTTGATGTTAAATATGATTAAATATATCTTATTAATTAGAATGTATAGGTTAAACAAAGCCTTTGAAATTGTTTTTATTAAAATTATATCATTTCAAGTTTGTTAGTGCTAATTAAAAGCTTTGATTGGCTCTTAAAATGTTTTGATTAAAAACCAGACAAACTGATCAAGTCTTAGATGATCTTTCTACAATAAAGGGATACTTGGTGAAAAGATTGGGAACCATTCTATTTGGTACCTAGTTTAAAAAAAATTATGCACCAGGTTCTGGTTTGTTTTTTTAGACAGAATCTTGCTCTGTTGCCCAGGCCGTAGTACAATGGCATGATCATAGGTCACTGCAGCCTGGACCTGCCAGGCTCAAGCGATCTTTCCATCTCAGCTGCATGAGTTGCTGGGGCTACACTACAGGTGCACGCCACCACACCCACCTAATTTTTCTATTTTTTGTAGACATAGGGCCATGTTGCCAAGGCTCGTCTTGAGCTCCTGAACTCAAGTGATCTTCCTGTCTCACCTCCTAAAGTGCTAGGATTTGAGGCATGAGCCATCACACCTGGACTGCATCCCAATTTTGCCATTTCTTTTCTAAATCCAAAGTTTTGTTCAAGTAAATAGCAAATTTTAAACAAATGCATACTCATTTATCTTCTACCAGAGATATCTTGAAGAAATCTTCTAAACTACCAGGCTAGCTGTGTTTCTCATTCTTTTAACATATCTAGGCCGGGCGTGGTGGCTCAGGCCTGTAATCCCAGCACTTTGGGAGGCCAAGGCAGGCGGATCACAAGGTCAAGAGAGTGATACCACCCTGGCCAACATGATGAAACCCCGTCTCTACTAAAAATACAAAAATTAGCTGGGCATGGTGGCGTGCGCCTGTAGTCCCAGCTACTCGGGAGGCTGAGGCAGGAGAATCACTTGAACCTTGGGAGGTGGAGGTTGCAGTGAGCTGAAATCGCACCATTGCACTCCAGCCTGGCGACAGAGCAAGACTCTGTCTCAAAAAAAAAAAAAAAAAAAAAATCTAAAGTTGGCTGGTCTGAAGTTAGTGAGTTATTTCAATTGATTGGTCACAGTCAGTTACAGATTGAACTCCTTGTTCTACTCTTTACCCCCTTCTCTCTATGGAACTTAAAGACAATCTGAACTAATTTTACAAGTAAAAACATGTCTTGTCCTTCTATTGATTATCCTTCTTTTTCATAGATTTCTAATTTAGCCAACTATTGATGTTTCCGGATAAGCTGAATTTTCTGAATATTTACGGCCAGCTATATAGACTTTAATACATTAAATTAGGTCATGGTGCTTTAATGTTTCTCTTGGGGGACATCCCAGTTTACTCCTCTTTAACCCAATGCCTTAAAAGTGTTTGATAAATGGAAATTTTATTTATTTATTTATTGGCGATAGAGTCTCTCCATTGCCCAGGCTGGAACGGAGTGGTCATAGCCCACTGCAGCCTTGAACTCCTGGCCTCAAGCAATCCTCCCACCTTAGCTTCCCAAAGTGCTAGGATTACAAGCATGAGCCATTACAACCGGCTAGAAATTTTACTTGTAAATGTTACAAAGTTAGCAATTCAATATTAGTTGAGATAATTAATATGTATTTGCTAATTTAATATATATTAATTATAGCAATAGGATATCTATATATATATATTTTTATACTTTCAGTTCTGGGGTACATGTGCAAAATGTGCATGTTTGTTACAAAGGTATACACGTGCCATGGTGGTTTGCTGCATCCATACCCCCATCATCTACATTAGGTATTTCTCCTTAATGTTAGCCCTCCTCAATCCCCCCACAGGATATCTTAACCTTACAACTTTGTCAGTTCATTAACTTGACTTGCTTAGAATTTCTAATTCTATGGGATCAGATGAAGTTCCTCTAAAGATCTATTGGAATGCTTTCTTTATTTTTTCTTTTTTGAGACAGGGTCTCGCTCTGTCATCCAGGCTGAGTGCAGTGGCACAAACACAGTTCACTGCAGCCTCTACCTCCTGAGCTCAAGCCATCCTTTCTCCTCAGCCTCCCAAGTGGCTGGGACTACAGGTGCGTGCCACCATGCCTGGCTAATTGTTGTGTGTTTTTTTGGTAGAGATGGTGGTCTTGCAATGTTACCCAGGCTGGTCTGAAACTCCTGGGCTCAAGTGATCCTCCCACCTTGGCCTCCCAAAATGCCTGGATTACAAGTTTGAGCCACAGCACCCCAATTTTTTCCTTCAAATTTGAGAAATTTTTTTTTTTGGCAGTTTTTTCTTAACTTTCTAAAAGACTATTTGAAAAAAAAAAAAGCCTTAATTTTAGGGTTAGCATAAGTATTGCTATAGGATGCACTAGTTTGGTGACTTATGATAATAATTTTAAAAAGCGATTTATGGCCAGGTGAGATGGCCAACGTCTGTAGTCCCAGCTACTTGGGAGGCTGAGGTGGGAGGACAGCCTGAGTTGAGTCTAGTTTAGGCAACATAGTGAAACCCACTTTCTAAGAAAAAAGAAAACCAGTAAATTACTACTACAGTATAATTGCTCACTTTCTAGGCTGGTTGCAGTAGCTCACACATGTAACCCCAGCACTTTGGGAAGCTGAGGTGGGCAGATCACTTGAGCTCACGAGTTTGAGACCAGCCTGGGCAACATGATGAAAACTCATCTCTACAAAAAATAGAAAATTAGCCAGTGGTGGTGTGCGCCTATAGTCCCAGTTACCAGAGAGGCTGAGGCATGAGAACTGCTTAAACCTAGGTGGCACAGGTTGTAGTGAGCCACACACGCCACTGTACTTCAGTCTGGGCAACAGAGCAAGACTGTCAAAAAAAAAAAGTATTTCTTTATTATATCAAAAGTTCATTTAGAGTTGAGGTTTTAATTTTCTAGCCATAAAGGAGGCAGAAAGGCTGGGCATGTAGCTCATATCTGTAATCCCAGCACTTTGGGAGGCCAAGGTAGGAGGGTCACTTGAGCCCAGGAGTTCAAGACCAGCCTGTACAACATAGGGAGACTACAAAAAAAAAAAAAAAAATTAGCTGGGCTTGGTGATGTGTGCCTGTAGTCCCAGCTACTCGGGACACTGAGGTAGGAGGATCCATTGAGTCTGGAAGGTTGAGGCTGCAATGAGCTTGTTTGTGCCAATGCACTCCAGCCTGGGCATCAGAACAAGACCCTGTCTTAAAAGAAAAAAAAAAAAGGGAGGCAGAAAAAATGTTTACTAATCCTTGCAATATTCATTAAAATAAAAAGATTACTTTGGCATGGCATGACAGAAACCCTAAATCATTCCAGGGCCTACAGTGGTACTTCCCTGAAGCTGGGGAAAGGACTCTGGGCAGGAAGCAAAGGAGGGGGCAGATCCCGGGTCGGCCTGGTGCCTTAGCAACCTTGGGCTTGGGCCACATAAGAGCATTTAGTGAGTCAAGGCCTAAAGGGGCTGGGAAAGGGCTGTATAATCTGGAACACCATAGATTTCTCAGAGTGGGAGTTGAGATTAGAGTGTCTCCTGGTGCTTGATGAAACAATTCAGCCTACTTCAAGGACATGCACCTGGAAAAATTACTGGCTTCTGGAAGCAATGTTATTCTGATACTTAGGAACAACGCTGCTGATTGAGCCTTAATCAAGAAATAGGCCTCAATCAACCATATTTCTTGAGTGCTAGAGGACTCATTAGACAGTAACTCTATTACAACAATAAGAGCATTTATTGAGTGCTTACTCCAGGGCAGCACTTCATATTCATTATATTATTTAATTAAGAAGATTTTTAGTTGGCATTAATTTTATATCACTTTGGCCTTGTCAGCTATGGTTTTACTCTAGATTTTGCCCAAAATCTAGAGAAACCTGATTAACTGTAAGAAAATTTAATAAGTCACAAAATATTTTATTTTCTATCATTTTCACCGCATTGCCTTTGGTTATTTTAAAAAATGGTTCAGAAACAGTATTGTACCAATGCTCATTTTCTCATTTTGGTCATTGTACTATAGTTATGGATGGTATTAAAATAAGTGGTATAAAGGATATGAGGAAACAAGTTGTACTAAATTTGTAATTTTCTATAAGTCTACAATTAAATAAAAATAAAGTTGAATAGTTCATCATTTCTTTGTTTTATAAATTACTCATTATATTATGGGAAAAAAGAAATACACGTTAATATAGCAAATATTTTATATACATATAAGTAAAAAGAAAATGAAAATGCCCTAATGTAATCAGGTAGAGGTATTTACTATAAATATCTAGGCATATATCCATCCAGATGTGTGCATATGGACATATAGCATGTATGAATTTCAATCACTGACTATATTTGCAAATGTGAAACTTTATATTTATTGAACCTAATTTTTCTTAAACCTTCAGTCTGCCTAATGGCAGGTAACCTAATTTAGTCAATTCTGAATAGTTCAGTTATTTTAAGATTTAAAGTCATTTAAATCCAGCTTTCAGATTTAGTTCCCTTCCTCCCTCCTTAGCCAGGGAGGTTATGTTTGGACTCCATTCATCCTCTGCAGGCACCCATTGCAGATGTAATTCATCCCACTTCATCGCTGGGGACCAGCATCCTGCTTTTGTTTACTAGAACCATGATCCCGATAACGCCCTCCAGCCTTCGCAGTGCTACAGACTCACAAGGCTGCCCTGGGTCCCCTTAACAAATCCACCTTTACTCCTTTACTGCCCTGGCACATTTCTAGTCTCTGAGTTTCTCTCCGAGATCTGCAGTATACTGAGACCACTCTGGGAAATGTAGCATAGTTTCTTTTTCTTATGTGATCTACAGAAACTTTGCTGGACTTCCTAGCATTTTCCCTTTGTGGAGGTTGGCCTGGTGTGATGGTATTCCACGTCTTGTCTCTAAGACCCACTTAAGGGATTTACTCTGCAAACCCTCCTGCCTGTCATTCTTGAAAATTCTCCTCAATTGAACTTTATCTCTTTTGGAGTGAAAGAAGTGAACAAACAAGCAAGCTCTTACATCATCCTACTTTCTCCAGTCTATGGGTTATGACATAAGCTTATAAGTTTCTGTATTGAAGCCAAAATTTTATTTTGCCAAGTGTAGAAAATTAAAATTAAAATTTTATTTTGAAAAGTGTAGAAAACTTTTTTTTTTTTTTGACAGGGAATCTCACTCAGTCACCCAGGCTGGAGTGCAGTGGAATAATCTCTCACTCACTGCAACCTCCACCTCCTGAGTTCAAGTGGTTCTCCTGCCTCAGCCTCCCAAGTAGCTGGGACTACAGGTGTGGCACCACCATCCCCTGCTAATTTTTGTATTTTTAGTAGAGACGGGGTTTCACCATGTTGGCCAGGCTGGTCTCAAACTCCTGGCCTCAAGTGATCTGCCTGCCTCGGCTTCCCAAAATGCTGGGGTTACAGGTGTGAGCTACCACACTCAGCCTAGAAAAGGCCTAGAAAAAGTGGCTCACGCCTGTAATTCCAGCACTTTGGGAGGCCAAGGCAGGCAGATTGCTTGAGATCAGGAGTTCGAGAGGAGCCTGACCAACATGGCAAAACTCCCTCTCTACAGGAAATACAAAAATTATCCTAGGGGTGGTAGCATTGTGCCTGTAGTCGAAAAAAAAAAAAAAAAAACCCACACATTTTTTGAGACATTTGTGAAAATTTGATTATTAACTAGTTATTAGAAGACAATAAGAAGTGACTTATTATTAATTTTGCCAGGTCCATCGTTTTTAGAGAAATTAGTGAAGGCCATTATAGGCAGGGTGGGTTGGGAAGTGATCTGAGAGATGAAGCTACAGTGGGAGGAAGAGCCACATATGCCACTCTTGGATTTCAGGTTCACTGAATCAAACAGGGAAGTGAAATGACATGATTAATTTGCATAAAGGGTCTGTGTGTTGGGGGGTACTGATGAGAAGTGTGTTTGTGACTGGGAGGTGGCTGGCTGGAGAAATTTTGGATTCCTTTTCTTTCCATACCATTCTTACTCAGATTTATCAGTAAAACTTTTCGTTCTCTTGGCTTCATCATCTTCCCTTTCCAAGCCACTACCATCTCTTACCTGAACACAATAATTTGCCATCAGTTGCTTCTATTCTTGTTTCTTATAATTCTCCACAGAGCTGCCAGCATTTTAAAAAGCCTAAATCAAGTCATTATTCTCCTGCTCGAAACATTCAATGGCTTTCCACTGAAGTTAAAACACAAACTTTACTGGAGACTTTAATTTCCTGTGTAATCTGGCTCTTCTCTTCCCTACCGTCCTTTTAGTGTCACTCTCCTCCTTACTCACCAGCCAAACCCCACAAGCCACCCTACAGTTCATTTTTCAGTTACAAATGTTCATTTTTCGTATGTACATGTGATGCTGTTATTACAATAGAATAAATCAAGAAAAAGTCCAAAAAATTATTTTTTCAGAAAACATCTAGTGTACTAGTTCTGAAATTGCAATTGCTGTAACATTTTAATCAAACTAGTACAAATTGTACTTGATCTTAAATAAAACACATAAACAATGATACAGGGAAAGAATGTTCTACTCCTGGTTCTGGGATGTGAAATATTGATAATATGGAGAAAACTGTTAACTTTAAATAGCAAATTTTAGTTCATTCAAGCCACATTCTTTAACTATGGGACAGTCATTATTCATAGATGTTAGATCTTTTTGTTTAATTAATTAATTAATTAATTAACTTATTTTTGAGACGGAGTCTCGCTCTGTCACTCAGACTGGAGTGCAGTGGCTAGATCTTGGTTCACTGCAATCTCTCCATTCACTGCAACCTCTACCTCCCAGGTTCAAGCGATTCTCCTGCCAGGCTGGTCTTGAACTCCTGACCTCAGGTGATCCGAACTCGACCTTCCAAAGTGCTGGGATTACAGGTGTGAGCCACTGCACCCAACTGATCTTAAGTCTTGAAAGAGCTACGTTCTCACATTTGGAATTTTTTCTTTGTCTAATGAGTATGGCTGTTACTCTTACACACAAAATATCAATTTAAGCAATTTCTGGCATATTTTTCAGGAATTTATTTAAAATTTGGCACACCAAAAACTGAACCTGTATTGTCATTTGCCTCAACACACTTCAAGAAGAACATAAAACAATTAAAAAATAATTTGAAATGCCATTGTCTTTATCTTCCTTATCAACTTTGATGAAATTAAATAATACATTGCTTCAAATTCTATTGCTCATCCATGGTTCATGAATACAGATAATTACAGTTTATTTACAATAATGAACAAATGCTTCTTGAAAAGCTGACCACCGGCCTGGCATGGTGGCTCATGCCTGTAATTCCAGCACTTTGGGAGGCCGAGGCTGGAGGATCACCTGAAGTCGGGAGTTCAAGACCAGTCTGGCCAGCATGGTGAAACCCCGTCTCTACTTAACATACAAAAGTTAGCCGGGCATGGTGAGTAGCTGTAATCTCAGCTACTCAGGAAGCTGAAGCAGGAGAATCGCTGGAACCCGGGAGGCGGAGGTTGCAGTCAGCAAAGATGGTGCCTTTGCACTCCAGCCAGAGTGACAGAGCAAGACTCCATCTCAATTAAAAAAAAAAAGCTGACCACCTAATACACTGTGCTGACCGGCCTGTAACACGGACCTGTCTGTGACGGGCAAGTATTCTCTGGCAGTTACATGGGCTGCCTATGCAGCTTGGCGCCACCACCAGCCTCCCGCCCTCTGCGGTTAAAAGGGCAGCTTCTGGGGCAACAGCCTCCCCCCACCCTCAACGCGCAGAGACCAGCCCTACCAGGCCTCGGCTGCAGCTGGCCCAAGGCTGACCGTCCCAAGCCCGCATTCTCCTTCCAGTCACCTCAGATTCTGGAAGGCGGGCCGCGAAGGGCCTCAGAGCGCCTCTCTGCAGTTCCCTGAGGAAAATAAGCGTCTCCACTGTTTGGAGGGAGCAGCCACGTGCCCACGGCGGAAATGGCCCCAAGTCCATTTCCAGCAAACGCCCCCACAGCTGTGATAAACGTCTGATGGCTTTCCTGCACCAAGAAAGAAAAATTTTCCTTAAAGGTAACAAAAAGAGGTGGGGAGGGGACCCTTTAGTCCCATTTAAGATTTTCCGAACTCGTTGTGCCTCGTCCATAAGCTGAGGCTTAAAATGAAAATTTGGAGCGAAAGTCCCCAGAGTTAACCACAGGGAATGAAGAAAGGATCTTGCGGTAGCTCCAGGTCTCCCAAGCTCTTTTAGTATAAGGCCCTATTACGTGTCACATTAGATGAGGAGAAAAGAGGGAGGATACAGTAGAGCCTGAAGAATGGGGTTGCGTCTTAGGACCTGTGAGGTAAAGGAAAGTCATCTCCCTCGGTTTGAGGCAGGGAAATCAAACAAAACGCTGGGCACCGCAGGCACCGCAGTCACACTCCTGCGGCCGCGTGGCTTTCCCGCGCGCCCGCCTTGGGGGCGGGGAAGAACCCGGATGGAACCGCCCTTGCAGCCGGGACCCCCCGCAGTCTTTGAATGGCAGCGGGGCGGAGTTGCCCTTCCTTCTCTGTGCCTTGATTGGCTGGGCTCCGCAGTTTCCTCTTTGTGATTGGGTTTTCCCAGTGCCACTCACAGAGCTACGCTGGTCTCTCAGATTGTTGCTAGAAGGAGACGGCGTTGACGTCTGACTGGACTCGCGGCGATTTATCCTTCAGCCGTGCGCTCTCGAGCCGGCGCTCGGAACTTGTCCCGGGCTTCAGGGCTGCGGGGCCTGGAAGGAGGCGTATCGAGGAGGCCCGAGAACGATCGAGGGGAGCCGAGGCGCTCCTCTTGTCATCTCGCTCAGCGCCATGTCCTGGACGTTCAAGAGGTGAAGGGGATGGAGGGGGTGGGGCGCTGGGGCTAACCGCCTGGAGGCGTCCCCAAATGAACCTGACCTTCCCCGTGTTCCTCCGCGTTCCCCTGGCGATTTGCGCGGCTGTATTCGTTCTGTTGGTCGCATATGTGGCCTCGGGGGAAATAAATGCATTGTCTTGGCTGGCGAGTAGGGGCTCCTAGGGCGAGTCTTGTGTTAGGGACTTCGGAAATCTCTGTCACTGACTGTGGGGGCCTGGGGTTCAAAGCCTCTCGGCCTGTGCTTTATTCAACAAAACATCCATTAGATGCCCACTGTGCGCCAAGCACTGCTCGGTGGAGGGCCGAGTAAGACAGCCCCTGCCCCCAAATGGCTCACAGCTTATGTGTATGCACAGCCGTGGAGATATATATTTGCAGAGGAGCCAATAGAGGTGCGCACCGCTTGCAAGGAAAACGGAGCGCAATTAAAAGCGACTGTTCTTAGGAAAATGGAAACTTCTTGGAATGCTCCAGTAGACTTCCCCTCATTTTTCATTGTCCAAATTGGTTTTCATGGCTGTTATTCCAAACAGTTACAGGTGACGGGTTTGGGGTTAGGCTTAAACTAGTGATGGGAGCTGGTACGGAAGGCTTGGGGCCAGTTTCCCACGGTGGCGTGTTTTGAATGCAGGAATACAGTAAGTGTTCTGCTCAGGCGGAGTTACAGTAATGGATGCTGGATGTATTCTGGAAAGTTATAAACAGCCTCATGTACAATAATAGTTGTATTTTTCTAAGTCTTTTGTAGTTCAATCCATATTGAAATGTTGACATACAATTTTATTTATTCATTTATTTATTTGAGACGGAGTCTCGCTCTGTCACTCAGGCTGGAGTGCAGTGGCGCAATCTCAGCTCACTGCAAACTTCGCTTCCGGGTTCAGCCTCTCCGGTTCAAGAGATTCTCCTGCCTCAACCTCCCGAGTAGCTGGAATTACAGATGTGCGCCACCACACCTGGCTAATTCTGTTTTTTAGTAGAGAAGGGGTTTCACCATGTTGGCCAGGCTGATCTCAAACTCCTGACCTTAGGTGATCCTCCCGCCTTGGCCTTCCAAAGTGCTGGGATTACAGGTGTGAGTCACCACGCCTGACTCTTAATTGTAGTTGCTAACATCATATACGTTTCAATTTAGATGGTTTTCACTATGAAAGAGGTTTGTGAACTCTGACTGGGCTTTTCATTTTGAATACCTGGGGAGCAGGTACGAGAGCCAATATTGATCTGGTGAAGTTTCTGGAATCCTCCACTCACTGCAATTTCTGCTTTACATAGAGTAACTATTAATCTTTAGTGTGATTCTCATGTAAGATTTCATTTGCTGAAGTAAAGCACGAGAAAACTACTCATATGGTCTTTGGAAATACTTGAATATTATATTGTTTTTATTATATTGTTTTTCTTTGCTTTTTTTTTTTTTTTTTTTTTGATAGGGATCCTGTTTGGAAGTACTTGCAGACTGTCCAATATAGAGTTCATGGAAATTTTCCACGCCTCTCATATCCAACTTTCTTTCCACGTTTTGAATTCCAAGATGTTATCCCTCCAGATGACTTTCTAACTAGTGATGAAGAACCAGATTCAGTTTTATTTGGAAGTTTGAGAGGTCATGTGGTTGGACTACGTTATTACACGGGAGTAGTGAGTATAATAGTAGATAACTAAGTTAAATTTTGATTATATTTGTGTCATTAAGATAAGAGAATTAATTAGCAGGTGATATATATGGTTAATCTTTATTTTACTTTAAGTAAATGAAATATTTGTAGGCAAGAAATAACAAATACCTCAAGTGATCCTCCCGCCTCAGCCTCCCAGAATGTTGGGATTATAGGAGTGAGCCACCATGCTCTGCCTCAGTGCATTATGTTTGGTTATTATGGGCACCCTGCCCTCACACCCCAGTGCCTTGGCATGTCATAGACTTGTTGCAAAAAGGAGATCTGTTTTGTGGAATGTTCTGGGTTTTATTTTCATTCCTCCATATGTTTCTTACGTTTAAACTTCTCAAATTTTTTTTTTTTTTTTTTTTTTTTGCGAAAGTGTCTGAAACGTTCAGAAGGAGATTCCTTGGGAAAGAGTTTCATGTTCTTGATTTGTTTTTCTCCTGTATTTTCTTTACATTGGAGCTTTTCGAATTGTTTTTTGATTGTCTGAAATGTATTGTCTAGGAGAAACGATAGTTCCTAAGTTTTTGTAACTTCCTTAATTGTGGCATTTTATGAATGATAGTTTCATAAAATGAAAGTTATGAAGGACTTAACGACAGTTTGGCTGAATTAAAATCCTCGTCATATATAGTTTCTCTCCGTATTCTAATGCTGCATAGCATGGAATTCTCAGGGTATGATTTTCTCTTCCACTTAAGTGAATTGGATGTTCCTGTTGTTGTTGAGACGGAGTCTTGCTCCGTTGCCCAGGCTGGAGTGCAATGGTGCAGTCTTGGCTCACTGCAATTTCTGCCTCCCAGGTTCAAGCAATTCTCCTGCCTCGGCCTCCGAGTAGCTAGGATTACAGGCACCTGCCACCTCACCTGGCTAATTTTTGTAGTTTTAGTAGAGACAGGGTTTCACCATGTTGGTTAGACTGGTCTCAAACACCTGACCTCATGATCTGCCTGCTTTGGCCTCCCAAAGTACTGGGATTACAGGTGTGAGTCACTGCACCTGACCCTTTTTTTTTTTTTTTTTTTTGAGACTGAGTCTCATTTTGTCACCCAGGCTGGAGTGCAGTGGCCTGATCTGGCCTTACTGCAACCTCTGCCTCCCAGACTCAAGCGATTCTCCTGCTTCATCCTCCCAAGTAGCTGGGACTGCAGATATTCGCCACCACCCCCAGCTAATTTTTGTGTTTTTTTTTTTTTTTTGTGGAGACAGAGTTTTGCCATGTTGCCCAGGCTGGTCTGGAATTCCTGGGCTCAAGTGATCCGTCTGCCTCAACCTGCCCAAATGCTGGGATTCTGCGCCTGGCCTCTAATTTTTTCTAATAGATTCTTGAAATCTATCAGTTGTTACTTCATATGTATATATTCTCTAGCTCTCATATGCATTTCTGAGTTTTTGTGTTTTCAGGTTTGTGCTGATTTATCAAAACTTACATTGTTTTTAATAATTATTTTATACCACTGTGAAATACTAAGTTATGGTAGTTATTGATCCTAGAACAATCACTATTTGTTGATCTTAGAATAATCTCTATGACCTCAGTAAACTAATGTGTGTTGACTAAAAGTAATCATCAGTTTTCTTATTTTGCCAAACATATATATTTTAAATTTTATTTTTTTCCAGGAACACTGTGTTGAGATATAATTTATTTCATAATTAATACATGTTATTTATTATTTTTTCCTCGTTTCAAGTTTTAATCAAAGCTTGTATATAAGATTACTTTATTCCTGCATCTTCTCAATTGTTTCTTCCTTGTATCTGCCCTTTTCCTTTCCTGCTTGGCGAGATTTGGCTTTCCATTCAAGGATCTTTTTGCGGTCTTTGTCCAGTTTTAGCCTAGTGATAACCACCTTGCTGGGGTGAATGCCTGCGTGGATAGTTGTGCCATTAGCCTTTTCCCACTGCACCTGTTCAGTGTAGATTACGTATTTCTTCCTGTAAACCTGGACTTCTTTGCCAATCTACTGACCTTTACAGTGTCCTCATATAACCTGAACTCCATCATCCTTTCGGATGGGCATGGATCGCACGTTGTACTTCTGTCTCAGCTCTTTAGAAAGAGGGGAGGACATAATCTTCTGCGTATGTGGGAAGGTGCATTGAAATGCCTTTTGCCATTCTTTCTTCTGTCGGAAGTCACAAAGGGATTGGACTTCATTTTGGCAGCTGCCACTTAGGTGATGGCCGCAAAAGGGAAGAGAACTTAGTTATTTTTTTTTTTTTTTGAGATGGAGTTTTGCCAGGCTGGAGTGCAATGGTGCGATCTCGGCTCACCGCAACCTCCGCCTCCTGGGTTCAAGCAGTTCTCCTGCCTCAGCCTCCCGAGTAGCTGGGACTACAGGCACGTGCCACCACGCCCAGCTAATTTTTGTATTTTTAGTAGAGATGGGGTTTCACCATGTTGACCAGGATGGTCTCGATCTCTTGACCTTGTGATCCACCCGCCTCGGCCTCCCAAAGTGCTGGGATTACAAGCGTGAGCCACCGCGCCCGGCCCTAGCCTAGTATTTTGAAAAAGATATATACCTGATAACTACTACCCCAATCAAGATACAGATAATATCCATCTCCCTGAAAGTATCTTGTATCCTCTTGCAGTCATTTTTCCCTGCTCCTGCCCTAGGCAGCAAGTCTGAGTTTTATCACTATAGATAAGTTTTACCTATTCTAGAACTTCATATACATTAAATTATACAGTATGTACTATTTTAAGTCTGATGTTTTTACTCAGCGTAATTTAGGTACTTCTTAGGTCAGTTTTAGTTATTTACATTTTTGAAGAAAAGCATCCATTTTATTTAGATTTTCAAACTTATTCCCATAGAGTTGTACATATTAATCATTTATCCTTATAAAATTATAAATGTAATTTTTTGGAATTGGGGTTTGTTGGTATGACATGTTGCTCACAAGTATCCATAACTCGTATTCCTGAAGGATTTTGAGATCAAGGAACACATAAATTCCCCTTTATTCAGTGGTTCTAGTTCTTTCCAAGTTGAATAACTATTTTTTTGGTTAAGTTGGTGCTCTGAACTTTAATTTCACTACCCTTTACTCTGAATTCTTAAGTTTTGATAAGATGTGCCATGTTTTAAATGTCTGCCAGAACACAATTTGTATGCCTTATTAGATCCATTAAACTTTTAAAAATCTTAGAAAAGTGGTTATATTCGTGTTTTCATTCTTTGCATTACACATTTGTGTCTATTCTTACATTCTTTTTTATTGATTAACTATGACATTATTTCTTTTCAAGGCAACCTCTCTTGGATTTTTCTTAATGATTATGTTTCTTTGCTTAGTAATTACTCTTATATTCTGTTTTTTATTTAGGTTCATTTTCTTTTTTTTTTTTTCTTTTGGACTTGTGATTTGAGCACTTAATTTGAATCATTTAATAATAAAATCTTTTACTCTTTAAACGTTTTAAGTATTGCATTGCCTTTAGCCACCAAGTTTTGTTATATAGTAGCATTCTTTATTTTTAACTCTGGTGTTTTTTTGTTTTATTTTTGTTTTTTGTTGTGGTTTTTTTTTAAGTGTGTTTTCAATAAGCATATGGTTAAATTTTTGTTTTCTGACCCATCAAAGGGTTTATTTTATAATAAGGTGTTTTTTTTTTTCTGTTTCAAAATACAGTTATGTGTTGCTTAATGATGTAGATACTTTCTGAGATGTGTTAGGTGATTTCTTTGTGGGAACATCATAGAGTGTACTGGATGTTACTCTATGGAATACTGTGGACAGTTGTAACACAATTGTGTATTTAAGCATATGTAACATGAAAAGGGCACAGTAAAAATACTGTATAAAAGATAAAAAATGGTACACTTTTATTTTTTTTTGAGATGGTGTTTCACTCTTATTACCCAGGCTGGAGTGCAATGGCACGATCTCAGCTCACCGCAACCTCCGCCTCCTGGGTTCGAGCGATTCTCCTACCTCAGCCTCCCGAGTAGCTGGGACTACAGGTGTGCGCCACCATGCCCAGCTAATTTTTGTATTTTTAGTAGAGACGGAGTTTCACCATGTTGACCAGGATGGTCTCGATCTCTTGACCTCCTGATCCATCCGCCTCGGCCTCCCAAAGTGCTGGGATTATAGGCGTGAGCCACCGCGCACGGCCCAATGGTACACTTTTATGGGACAGCCCCATTATAATTTTGTGGAACAGCTGTTGCTTAATATATGTGGTCTGTCTTTGCGAAATGTCATTATGCAGGGCGTGACTATACTGTTATGATTAATTCTAATTTCTTTTGTTATTCTTGTCTGTCTTTTTTTTAAATTTTTCTTTTTTTTTATTTTTTATTTTTTTTATTGCATTTTAGGTTTTGGGGTACATGTGAAGAACATGCATGTCTTTGTCTTTTTAATATATATATGTCCTGTTTTTCTTGCTGCTTGGACCATGTGTTCTTTGTTTTCATAGTCTCCAGTATTTTGGCTCATGCATATTTGATTTAAAATTCTACTAATTAGTTATTTGTAATGGCAGTTAACTAACTGTAATTAATGATAGCTTATTATGATAAATTACAGTTGTGTAATACCTTAGTTGAGATAAAATCCTCAAAAATGGTTAGTTTTGTGCCTTTTTTTGGTTATATATTTTCTAGGATTTGCATAATCTGGTTTTAAAAAGGTCATCCTGTAGGCAGTGCCAGAGGAGAGGTGACTGGTAGAGAACAAAGTTATGCTCACAGATGTAGCTCCAAAAGGCTAGAGATGAATATCTGTCTGATACTCTGGTTCTGGCTGTAATCTCTTGAGTCAGTAGACAGATGCTGCGAGAGCTTTGAAGCAGCTTCCTGAATTTTTAAAAGTTGAGATATGGCCTGTCGCGGTGGCTCATGCCTGTAATCCCAGCACTTTGGGAGGCTTAGGCGGGCAGATCACAAGGTTAAGAGATCGAGACCATCCTACTCAACATGGTGAAACCTCATCTCTACTAAAAATACAAAAATTAGCTGGGTGTAGTGGCGTGTGCCTGTAGTCCTAGCTACTCAGGAGGCTAAGCCAGGAGAATCGCTTGAACCCAGGAAGTGGAGGTTGTGGTGAGCAGAGATTGCGCCATTGCACTCCAGCCTGGGCAACAAGAGCAAAAGTCTGTCTCAAAAAAAAAAAAAAAAGTTGAGATACATTTATAAAATTTTAAAGTGTACAGTTGAATAGTTTTTAGAATATTCACAAGGATGTGCAACCATCCCTGCAATCTAGTTCCAAAACATTTTTATTACTCCAAAAAGAAACCTCATTCCCATTTGTAGTCACTCCCGTTATCTCTACCCCTCAGTGTCTGACAGCCATGAATCAGTCTACTTCCTGTTAATATGGATTTGCCTCCTCTTCACATTTCATGTAAATGGAATGATACAATATATAACATTTGGGTCAGGCCTCTAATACTCCATTTTATGATAAATAGATTTTTTATTTGGTGTACCATTTTAATTCCCTCGTTTGTCTTACTATATATTTTGAGTTACTTATGATTGCCTTAGGGATTACAATTAACAACTTAATTTATGAGAACCTAGTTTGGATTAGTGCTAACTTAATAGTATATAAAAAACTTTGCTGCTGGGTGCAGTGGCTTACACCTGTAATCCCAGCAGTTTGGGAGGCCAAGGTGGGCGTATCATGAGGTCAAGAGATTGAGACCATCCTGGCCAACATGGTGAAACCCCATCTCTACTAAAAATACAAAAATTATCTGGGCGGGGTGACACGTGCTTATAATCCCAGCTACTCAGGAGGCTGAGCCAGGAGAATCACTTGAACCAGGAAGCTGGAGGTTACAGTGAGCCGAGATTACACCACTGCACTGCAGCCTGGCAAGAGAGTGAGACTCTGTCTCATACATAGCTCCATCCTGTTGCCTTCCTTTGTGCTATTATTATATAATTTATATCTTTATATATATATAGTATACCTATCAACAAAGATTATAATTATAATATATACTTTTTAATCATATAGAAAAATTACAAAAAAATCATACTTTAAAATTTAAAAAAAAAATTTTTAATGATTTTTTTCTTTAAGTGACAGACTCTTGCTCTGTTGCCCAGGCTGGTCTCTAACTTCTTCAACAGTTTGATTATGATGTGACCAGGTGTGGATCTTTTTGAATTTATTTTAGTTGGAGTTGTTGAGCTTCTTATGTGTATGGATTACTGATTTTCATCAAATGGGATAGTTTTTGGCTGTTATTTCATTAAATATTTTTTCTGCCTCTTTTTCTTTTCTCCTTATGGTACTTTTATTATGTGTGTGTTGGTACACTTGATGTTACAGGTCTCTGAGGCTCTGTTATGCTTTTCATTTTTTTGTTCCTCAGATTGTATAATCTCAATTGACCTATCTTAAGCTTCACTGATTCTTTCTTATGCCTGCTCAGATTTGCTGTTGAGCCTTTCTGGTGAATTTTTCTTCAGTTATTGTACCTTTTGACTCTAGAATTGCTATTTGGTGAGACATTGTTTTCATGCTTTTAGACATGCATTTTCATGTTGAAAGAAATGGTTTCCTTTAGGTCTTTGAATTTTTTAATTTTTTTAGAGATAGGGTCTTGCTCTGTTACCCAGGCTGGAGTGCTGTGGTATGATCATAGCTCACTATAACACTGAACTCCTGGATTCAAGCAGTCATCCCACCTCAGACTCCTGAGTAGCTAGGACTAGAGGCATGTACCACCCTACCTGGCTAATTTTTCTACTTTTATTTTCTAGAAATGGGATCTTGCTATATTGCCCAGGCTGGTCTCAAATTCCTGGCCTCAGGAGATCCTCCCACTTCAGCCTCCTAAAGTGCCGGGATTACAAGTGTGAGCCACCATGCCCAGCCCCTTTCAACATATTTAAAATAACTGATTAAATTCTTTTTCTACTATGTCAAACATCTGTACTTTCTTGGGGACAGCTGATATTGATTGCTTTTCTTCCCTGTGTATAGACCATACTTTCTTATTTTTTTTTGCATGTCTTGTACTTTTTTTCTTGAAAAATGGACATATTAAATAATGTGGCAACTCTGGAAATCAAATTCTCCTCCTTTCCCAGGGTGGGTTGTTTTTGCTGATTTCGGTGATTAGTATATGTTTGCTAGTGACTTTTCTGCTAGTGACTTTTCTGAATTAATTCTGTGATGTCTATTCTTTATCATGTGTGGTCAGTTACTGAAGTTTGTACTTGGTTAGCTTAGTAGTCAGCTAATGATTGTGCTAGAACAAATAAATCACACATTCCTTACTGAGAATATCTCTGTGTTGGGGCATTTCTTCAACAGTCTAAGGCAATTGACAACTTCCCTTTAGCTTTCACTTCTGGCTTGTTTAAATGCCTCAAGTTCAGGCAAACGTGAGAGTTTAGGGCCTTCTTAGGTCTTTCTTGAGAATGTGCACAGCCCTGGTCATGTATACCAGCCCTATGCTTGCATATGGCCTTCTAGATTTCCAGAAATACACTGGAGCTTTTCAAAGCCCTCACAGGCATCTCATTCCCTAGCTTTTCCTTATAAGCCTTTTTGTTTTTCTGTTGTTTGCTTCAGCTGTTATTCACTGCCTCAGACAGCCATGAAGTTATACTTTCCTGTAAAATTGTTTTTGACATCACCCACCCAAGGGAGGTTTTTTGGTACTGGGTGAGCCCAGAGGTTAAATACAGTCAGCCTTGCAAGTGGGATCTTCTGGGGGAACTTTAGGAGAATAACAATTCTTTGGGAATGAATCTTTGAAAGAATTATAACTACATTCTGTTTTTTTCTGGTGACTGCTAGGCTTTACCTAGCATCCCAGCAAGCTATTATTTTTAAAGGCTACAGTATAGCTGGAGATGGGACTAAAGTACTGATATTCCACTGTTTTTCTTGAATACATGTACCCCAGATTTCTGCAAGGCTTTGATTTAGTTCTCAGAATTCTGAAAACATTTGATTCTGACAGATAATTTATCTAGTTTTTTTTGTTGCTTTTATTGAAGAATTTTTGAAAGTCCTTACTCTACCATTCTTTATTATGTTCTTCAGTTTTTAAAAATATACATCATTGTATTTAAGTTACCTATACAGTTTTTAATAAAGTAAAATCAGAATGGCATGAGTTGAAGGCTGGATATATTTTTCTTACCCAGTTCCATCCTGACTTATAAATGCTTTATTCCCTGACTTTTATGTATTCTGGATAATTCAGGCTCAGGAACCACCCTGTCTGGGTTCAGATCCTAGCTCCGATACCTTTTAGCTTTGTCACCTTGGGCAAGTTACTTAACTTTTCTGTGCTTCAGTTTCCTCATTTGTAAAATGGGAATAATAATAGTACCTCCCAATAGGGTTGTGAAGATTTAAAAAGTCAGTCTATGCAATGTACTTAGAACAATGCTTGACACATAGTAAGCACTCAATAAAGGTTAGCTATTTTTTTAGAAGCTATGATGTAGAAAATTTTATATAATATTAATTTGCTAGTTTACATTTAACTGTATTTTTTAGATTTTAAGGATTTGTTAACTTCCTAATGAATATAAATTAGAAAAATATTAAAGAATCACAATAAAATATATTATTTAATATTTCTGTAGTTTGTGTCTAAGAAGGTATATTTTTCTTAAGTGTAGTACACAGCAGTAATGGATGGGAAATCCCAGATAAAGTATGACAGTTACTATTATTTATAATATAATACTATCTGTTTATTATTTTTATTAGGTTAATAATAATGAAATGGTTGCATTACAACGAGATCCCAATAATCCTTATGATAAGAATGCGATTAAAGTAAACAATGTGAATGGAAATCAGGTTGGCCATTTAAAGAAAGATCTTGCAGGTGCTTTGGCCTATATCATGGACAACAAATTGGCACAAGTTGAAGGGTAATGTACTTTCAGAATTAAATTTTAATAATTGTGAATTATAGTCATCTTTCAACTTGTTAGGGCTTCTTGTTAGAGCCTGTAAAAGTATGCTAACAATTTCTATCACTGTTCTTTTGGTATGTGTTAAATAAATGTTTTAATTCTTCTTTTACGTACTTCTACTACCCCAGCCATCAAACAATTGTCTTCTCATTTTCCTATGGAATTATTACCATGGAGAAAAATAAACCTTGGTTCAAATATTAGGAATTGCATTCCATTTTTCTAAGCCTTTTGGTACCTAGGTTTAGGAATTTGGAAGTGTTCATTCGTTTATTTATTTTGAGATGGAGGCTCACTCTTGCCCAGGCTATAGTGCAGTGGTGTGATCTCGGCTCAGTGCATCCTCTGCCTCTCGGATTCAACCAACTCTCCCTGCCTCAGCCTCCTGAGTAACTGGGATTACAGGTGCCTGCCACCATGCCCAGCTAATTTTTGTATTTTTAGTCAAGACAGAGTTTTACCATGTTGGCCAGGCTGGTCTCAAACTCCTGACCTCAGGTGGTCTGCCTGCCTGAGCCTCCCAAAGTGCTGAGATTGCAGACGTGAGCCACCACACCCGGCCTGGAAGTGTTTGTTTATATCAGAGGTTATAAACTGGTATTCTGTGATAGGATGTAGGTGAATTTCATTTTGCCTGCAGTGTTTTAGACATTTTTTCATTTAGTATCAATATTGAAATAGCTAGCTAGTCAGCATTTTATACATATTAATTTATTTCCTTAAATACAGAAACATATTTTTCTCTTGACAACAGGAAGATCTGGCAATGCTGGATGAGTTGTCACTTCCGTATGACAAAAGTTGACTGGAATTGAGTAGTAACTCTCCTTTTAGCTAGGGCATATACTCTCAGTTTTACCACCTCTTTATTTTTTCTTTTTTTAAAAACTCTTTTAGTCTTTTAGTTACTTTTTCTCTTTTAGGCATTTGTACTTGTGATCTCAATTTAAGTATTTGGAATATTTAGGATCTTTACATTCTAATTCTAATTTTTAGGATATCCATATCATAATCCTAGTTGAGTTTGGAAGATAAATGCTAAGTGATGTCTCACTTTGTTTTCTCCTTTTTCAGTTAATCAGGTTTTTCTGATTAACTGAAAAAGGAGATATTGAGAATAACTGTTAGTGAATCACAAGTTCTTGCATTCCCCATTTTCCAGGCAGAATGATTTATTACCCTCAATGGTTCTGTTAGCCAAAGCTCTACCCTTTCATTTAAACTTATTTTACTTATCTCACAATCTTGTTTACTTGCCATCCATTTATTTTAAAACTGCTTTATTCCATTTTCTCAATTTTTTCTGACACTCTGGTTCTAAAAATCACTCTTTTCTTCTGATTGTTTATGATTCTATTCCTTGTTCTTTTTCTCTTTAAAATCTTCCTAACTAACTCCTTCTTAACTTCCATGCAAAATGTAAATGATACACTTAAAATACTGAACTGATTCTTAGTGGGGATAAAAAGTAATGCTTCTAATTTCTCTTTCTTTCTCTCCCAAATATAATAGGGTAGTTCCTTTTGGTGCAAACAATGCTTTTACCATGCCTCTGCATATGACTTTTTGGGGAAAAGAAGAAAATAGAAAAGCGGTTTTGGATCAGTTGAAGAAACATGGATTTAAATTGGGTCCTGCACCAAAAAGTAAGTTTACAGTTTAACTTAATGTTATTCTGATATAAGATGCAGGGATTATGAAACATTTATTCTCTCTTGGAGTTTGTTGGCTAATTTGTGCTCAAGTCTCCAAGTTACAACTTTTTTTCAAGAGTCTTTTTGAGGAAATCTCTGATTTTTCCTTTTGCCTCTATTAAAATAACTATAGATTTACACATAAAAATATTTATGGTCAGAATAACAAGAGTGAAGGGATATTAAATAAAAAATATATAAGGAAGTCTCATGTATACCCTCCTCTGATTTTCACTAATGGTAACATCTGGAAACCCCTGATTTTAAACATTCTTTTTGATAAATTTTAGACAAAAAGAATCTTCTAATAGGGAACAAAAAGGATTGCTTGGCCAGAGTTTGTTCAAATAATGTGAAATTGCCTTTTAGTATTTCACTTTTAAAAAAACCTCTAGAAATAGAAATTCCATTTGACCCAGCAATCCCATTACTGGGTATATATCCAAAGGATTATAAATCATTCTACTCTAAGGACACATGCACACGAATGTTCATTGCAGCACAGTTTACAATAGCAAAGACCTGGAACCAACCCAAATGCCCATCGATGATAGACTGGACAGTGAAAATGTGGCACATATACACCATGG